>VZRE01000915.1:1910-21503 GCA_013396775.1 Cephalopterus ornatus
GGTGTCGTGACTTGGGTCGTGTCAGCCTTTTCCTGAGGCTTTTTTTCCTTCCTGTATTGCTCAGAGTCTTGAATTCTCCTTTGTGTTATTCCCCGCCCCTCGGTCTGTTAAGAGGTTTCTCTGAGCCTTGGTTTTCGTTCCTTTATTTGTCTAGTGATCGTTAGGATGGTGTACAGGACGTAGATAAGTGATCACATGCACGGTGCTATGGCAGCTTGTAAAAATATCGTTTCTCATAAATCTCAGAACAAGAAAGGGAGTAAGTACTGGGAATCGCTTTAAGGAGAAAAGTTCAAGGGGAATAAAGCAGAGATTAAAACAGAGTAGGTGGGCTTGGCCTACAGCAAATATATTTGCCTATTTGTCTTTCTTAGTCATCTGAATGCCTTAAACAGCCACTGAAGTCAGCAGTCATGTTGCACTGATTGCAGCGGATGTGAAACTCTGCGAGACCACTCTTGCGGTGCTGGATTTCTGATATCTGTTTCTGACAACATTTCACATTTTTCTCTTGAGTGCTTATAAGTGCTGTGTTGGTATTGGGGAACGGGGAAGGGAGGTCATTGTTTGTGAGCTTTAATAAAAATTCAGTAAATGTATATTTTAAATCAACTTCATGTCTTACACGAAAACATTTACTGACCTGGTAAGTAGAAGTACGATAGTAGTTTTGAGAGAACGTTAAATTCAATCAGAGGGGAATTTTGCTGTAATTATGTAGTTTTTAATGAAAATCACAGAAATACCCAGATGTCTCCAAAAGGCAACTCATCCAAAATTGACAAGTGGTTAAATAATAATCGTATTTATTTTAAATATTTTGTTTCACGAGCAAGTATTTTAGTAACAAATAAATAGTCCTAGGATACTGTTTTATAGTGCAGAAAAAACTTAATTTTGTCAATTCATCTTTTACCATTTTAGAGCTATGATAGCTATCCTAAAGGTGAAATGCATCCTGACTAGATACATGGCATGTTTATTAATTATTTTTGAAGAAGAGAAAGTGAACTATAAAATACAGTATGTGTAAAACATGTAGTACCTCTGATATTGCCACAGGGGCTGAATTTTATGAAGCTGTTTTATTCTTTACCAAGTGGCTTGTTGCATTATTCTCATCATTACCGGTATTATGTTTGTAAATAGTAATGTAGGCAGAGTTTGGCTTTTCAGTATTTGAAGATCCTGTTATGTCCTTGACTTAAACAGTCACTCGCACTTTACACTTTCTCAAATTTTTGCAGCTAACTTTTCTGAGCAAGTGGTTGAAAGCTTCCCACCTGATATCTCTACTGGTATATACTATGGATGGGCCTGTGTTGGAAGCGGAGATGTGCATAAAATGGTTTTAAGCATAGGATGGAACCCTTTCTATAGGAATACAAAAAAATCAGTGGTAAGAATTTTGCTTTGTGTGGGATTTTTATTGTAACACATGAGCCAGATGTTGAATTTTGATAAGATTAGCACATTTGATTCATGAATGAGATCTAGGAAGTTGCTCTTAGAAATGCATTTGGTATCTATATCATATTTTTATTCTATAAAGAATATAGTCTCTCCCCAGATTATAGAGATGTAGGTGATTAAAGTTTATTTTCTTCTCTCTATTCCACCATTTCTTAATTACTTCTAAAATAAAAGTATTCACTTTTATTTCACTACTTGAAATGATGGTTGCTCAAGTTGCTGATAGCAAGTTAAGCGTAAGTTGATAAATGCATTGAATTTACTGCTTATGAGAGCCCTAGTATGAGCTGCAACATACTAATAATCTGTAGTTTTCTGCAGTGTATCTGCTTTTCAAATAAGAGGTGTTGGAGCATCTTAATTTTTAATGATTTTTTATTAATTCTTCTCTTAAATCCTGGAATCCATACACGAGGTGGTGTGGCTTGATATACAGAATAAATATTTGAAGGTGTGTAATAACAGAATGGAGAAGATAAAATCCCAAGCTGTGATTTTCTTGCTATCAGATGCTGGTGCTTTCCCTGAGTCTTGCAGAGCTCTGTTTTATTTATTGAAAACAATTTTGTTTGGGCATGAATCTCTGCTATGAAGTGTTTGTCTAGGCAAAGGTATACTTTTAAAAATTTTTGCAGATGAGTTTTCTGAGCAAGTTGTTAAAAGCTTCCCATATGATAGCTTTGCTGGTATATGCTGTGGGTCGGCCTATTTCGAAGAGGCAGATGTGAATAAAATGTTTTTGAGTGTGAGGTGGAACTGTGTCTCAGCCTGCACTTGTTCTTGGATTTTATCATGAAGTTCCCATGTGAGGTCTAGTTGTAAAAGCTCTCCTTAAGCCAACTGCTTCAGTCAAAGTCTTCATAGTTACGTGGATGCATTAGCTTGACGATGAAACATTAAGCTTTGTGATTTCCTGCCTTGGAAATATTACCTCTGAGAAGTGGCAAAGCATTTCTCATGAGTAATGTCTCTCTGGCTTGGTTTTTTTTTCCTTTTGGCTATCAGAATACTCTTGAAGTGAGTAGTTTTTTTAAATTTCATGCAAAGTGCAATTCTTCTTCATAATATAAACTAAAGCCCTGGTGTTTTAATCTTACATTGTACATGCTAAACTAAATGTCCCTTTTACTGTACTCTGATGAGGAAAATTTGAATGATTGATATTAGGTCTACATGCTTACAGAGAGGGAAAGAAACTCTTAAGATCATAATAAATGCCCACTTATTTCTCTTTCTTCAGGAAACGCATATTATCCACACCTTCAAGGAAGACTTTTATGGAGAAATTCTTAGTATAGTCATAGTTGGATATATTCGACCGGAAAAAAACTTTGATTCCTTAGGTCAGTATTGGTCTTCCCTGTCTCTCCTTCCGTTACGAGATGTTTTATCTGTTAACCTTTGAAATTTCAGTGATGTTCAGAAAACAGAAATGTTTTCATTATCTGAAAAACCCAAAACCATACCCCCACATCTTCCACTAGAAAACTATTTTTCAGTCACTTGTCTGTGGAGTAATTTTAAAATTGAGGACTTGTTGTAAAAGCATCAGTTGAATGTGTTAATTTCTTTTTTAAATGAAGAACTGCTAAAGTCTTTTGGAAAAGCAAGAGAGTAGTGCTTTTAAGAAGTAAAAATGCAATTCTGTAATGTTTAAAAAACCCAAAGAATTCTGCCTTTAGACCTTATAATTATATTCTACTTCTGTGATCGTTGTTTGATATTTTGTGGTACCCCATGTTTTTACTTGATAACTGTGTTGAAAATTCAGACCAACTTTTAAATATCCATATTCTTATCTTTTTCAGAGGCGCTCATTTCAGCAATTCAGGAAGACATTGAAGAAGCAAAAAGACAGCTAGATTTACCAGAACATCGTAAACTCAAAGAAGATAACTTCTTTCATCTGCCAGAAGGCAAAATAGTAAACAACCACTGAGAAAACCAATACAGTTTTTTGTTTGTTTGAACTTATCTTTCTTATTTTTCTCCCCTGAAACTTTCTTATTTTTCTCCCCTGCACTGCTTTCATAGGTACTTTTTTGTCATATGTCTGATAGGTAACAGATTGGAACCAATCATACAAGATGATTTCAATTTTCTTTGGTTAATTCAACATTAACCCGGTCATGAAAAAGGACTAGAAAGCTGTAATAGGTCCTTACAGATAAATTCTGTATTCTGAAGTTACCAGTTGTTCAGAAATTGGAGCACATTCAGAACATGACCAAAGTTAATTGTAACCCTAGGGTATGGATAGTTCAGTTAATGAAGAATGTCTGGTTTTAACATAGAGAATGTTATTCCAGGTTCTTTTATGTTTTATGTCATTCTTAGATCTAGATTTTAGCTTAGGAAATTTTGCTGTTGATTGAGTCAGAAATTTCCTGTGGTTAGACATGATTAGGTAACAATAGCAAGATTAATTCTCTCTAGGTCTTATTTTTTATATACTACATCACTGTCATGGTTTAAGCTCTTTCTTTAATTGAAATGATTTATTCTAAGTTTATTTGAAATGGAGGAAATCACTGTAGCTCATTATGTTACTGGAATCTGAGCTGTACTTTTTCATAGTTGCTTGTACATATGACAATACATGACCTGTGTAGTTTACTTCTGGGGAGGTGTTTCGCTTAATTTCAGGAAATGAATGACAGTGTGAAAGATGATAAACTGTAAAAGTTCAGGGGCAAAAGATGCAGAAACAATATAACATGATTTCTGTTCATTGAGCCTTAAGGGAAAATAGGTAGTGAGAGGCAAATTTGCATTTTATATGCTGCTGATATTTGTTTTGACAAAAAGAGGAAAAATCGTGAGGTTTTTCACTGCACTGTCAATAAAATGTCTGACTTCAAGGTTGGCATTATTGTAAGGCACAGAAAAATCTCATTAATGCTCTGCACTAAGTGCGGGTAAGAGCCAAAGTTTTGGCTGACCAAGTAGACGAGTACACAAATGAAAGCCATTGGGGATTCATTGCATAATATATCAACATGGTAGTGGATATTTGTTATTTATTACAAGTAGTTGCAGGCAATCCTACTCTGAAATGCAGGAATACAAATGGGGATTGAACTAGATGATCTCAGAAGCTGCCTTCCAACCTTAACTATTATGTGATTCTGTGATAGGTAAATGGAGGAAGTACTGTCAGAATTGATAGGAATTTGGAAAATATTTCTCCAAGTATGTAATGTGTGATGCCAAATCTACTCTTGTGTTTCTCTGATAAATTTTTCTATCCCCTGCTTGATGAATGGAAGCAGGTAAGCTGCAGTGACTTCGTCACAAGCATAATCTTTTGATATCTGCCTGTGATGTGTGTGGAACATATTCTGAAATTCTGAATGATTCTGCGAATGTGTCTCAACTGTGGTTTTCTGAACTATTATGTACAATATGGAATGCACAATTTCTGTAGTGAAATTTAATGAATTTACTCCTTGTCCTATCCTATTCTATGCTATTACTGTCCTGTCCTAGTATGGTCTTAAGCTCTGTCAGGAAAAATTTATGTTGAATATTAGAATATTATATTATGAATGAATATTATATTGAATATTTCTGTTTGTTACACAGAAAGTAATCAGACATTGGAATGGGCTGCTGAGGGACGTGGTGGATTCACAGTCCCTGGAGGTTTTTAAGATGAGACTGGATGTGGCACTTAGTGCCATGTTCTAGTAAGCACGGCGGTGTTGGGTCAAGGGTTGGACTTGATGATCTTGGAGGTCTTTTCCAACTTGGCTGATTCTATGATTCTATTTGAATCCTACTTTTCACTCTTAGGTTTAAGAGAGTTTTAACAAGGTAGCTGTTTGGGTCTTTGTGGCAGGTGCTGTCTGGATGATAGTTTCACTTCATATTGTTTTAAATTTCAGCTAGTGTCATGGGCTGTTGTTAGGGAAGAGGTCAAGAACTCTTGAGGAAGTCAAGGACTTGTGTTTGTTCTTTAGGACTTCAGGAGAAGCTTGATTTCAATTAAATAAATTGTCTACCAGTGCTGGTGATAGCAGAGTTGATACATTTGGTATAGAATTGGGGAAGAGGGACATGGGGCAACAGTTATCAGCAGTTAGATATACTTTCTTTTAAAGGAGAGCAGATGATTTAGTGGACTTTTACTATATAACGTGTTGGAAACTGTACTTCCAAAAAGTCCATAAAAGAATTGTCTTACAAGGGTGACAGTTGGAATTTTTTACATTTTCAAATGAAGGGATGAAGGGAGAATTAATTTTTTTTGCAAAGAGTTTGTGCATTTTTCAGGTTGTATTAGTGTGAAATCATACATTTTACTACTCTTTTTAGAGAATAAACAGAAGCCACACTAGTCAACAAAGTGTGTTGTTGAGAATAGATTGTTGTTCATGGTGGTACTGTGGTTAAACACTCATAGCTGCCTTTAAAATTGTTTTTTTTGCCAGTAATGTCATGTGTCAGTTGTGGAAACCATGGTGCCTTAAGCTTGTTGTCTGAGTAATACTGTTTCTGTATCTGCTAATAAATGCTACTATCAAACTATTCACCTTTTGATTATAGAACTGCTGTGCTGGAGATAGAGAAGTGTGGCAAAAGGAAAACTTGAAAGACTTAGTTTGCTCTCAAATCCTCACTGGGGTGTGATATATGGATACACTGAACTAATAAAATGCTCTTTGTGTTTATCTTCAAATTAGAGAAAACGTTAGTATGTTCATTTGGCTGAGTATACCTGTCTGTATTTAAGAGAAAATGTTATATATCATTGCTTAAGCTCAATGCATAATTCCTAGCACAGTATAAAATTTATGAAGGGTTATATTTTTGTATTATGTACAAATAATTTATTTTGGTTGATGTTACTGCACTGTACCAATTATTAAAGGAACTGTAATTGACAAAATTATTTTTCCTGTCTTGAGTTCCTTTTCTTTTGCCATTCCTTGCAATGTTAGTGGTCTGGGTTTTATGCATTTCTTTCTAGGTGTGACTGCCTAAAATGCTGAACTGATGGAAAAGTAGTGGGATATTGTTCAACCTTCCTATTGTGTCTGAAAACTGGCCTCATTCTGAGTCCTCAGTGCCACAATCTGAGCTTGCAGGAGCTAGAGCCTTAGAATTCACAGCCTGAAACCCCTGAATTGGTTTGTCTATACACTCCCTTTCAGAGGTTTTTTAAAAGCTGCTTGTTCCTTTTAGGATTCAGATAAAAGAAGCTGCATCCTTCTGTGTTGTGCTTCAAATATCAAACATTCATCAAAGATTTATCTGCTGCTTCTGAAGGAGAGTCAAACCTGTATCTTAAAACACATTATG
Organism: Cephalopterus ornatus; assembly: GCA_013396775.1. Lineage (NCBI taxonomy): Eukaryota > Metazoa > Chordata > Aves > Passeriformes > Cotingidae > Cephalopterus > Cephalopterus ornatus. Next base: position 8,688 of record VZRE01000915.1, read on the forward strand.
ATAGCTCTGGCCACTTTTGGAAAAAAAATTCTCATACTTCCACACTTGGCAACTATTTATACGTAAACCTTTATATAACCTCTTCGTAGCATCGCTGAAGTTACATCAAGAAAGAGTGTAACACTTTGGGGTGGCATATGTGTTAAGGATTGCTTTTATTATGTCACATGTTGTGGATTCTTCAGTGTAGACTGGTGTCTGTCAGAAAACATGCTTTTGACAACAGAATGCCCAGACTGGGGATGTGGATTTAAGAGTGAGAAATGCCTAACCACCTGTATTGTTCAGGACTCTTCTGTAGCGCTCAATACTGTAACTTCCAAGCATCTAGATTTTTCTACTAGTTTTCTTCTGGAACGAAATCAATATTAAAACCATCTACAATGTACTTCACTTGCTTTCCAGCAAAACCTAGGAGTAGAGTCATGAAAGAGGAGTTTTTTTTCCTATATGCATACACTCCATTGGAAAGAGAAAGGATGAGGAACTCTGATACCTTACACTTCCTCTTGAAATCAAATTACTGGATTACATGAAAGGTGACTGGATGGTAAAACTGTGCAGGAGATGTGAATTTGCCTGGCTATTTTGAAAGAGCGTTATTAATAAGAGGTAATTGTCTAGGAGGAAAAAAAAAGCAACTAGTTAAATAAGAGCTTAGGGCTTGGGAAACTCCAAGAATAAATGAGAATAGCAAAGAAAGGGTTACAGGGTGTGGAAAGGAGAAAACGGAAAAAGGCTCAAGTGCCTGTCATTGGGTTTCTAAATGTATTTTTTTCCTTCAGCACATCTCTCTTGGGATGGTGGCTGGAAGAAGGTGAGAGGATAGAGAGAAGCGTTGGCTTTGTGGTAAAGGATTTGTGGATTTGAATTTCTTTAGGTATTTTTTCAGGACAATGTAAGAAGTGTAGACACAATAAGTCCATAAAGTAGAAAGCAGTATCTCAAATTGGTTTGTGCTGAGTTTTGTGTGTGTTTACTCTTAGTTTCCTTCATTGTACTGTTTTCTGTGAACTTTCTCCAGAGGTATTCATGACTAATGAACAATTCCCTCTGAGTCAGTAGCTCTTGGACAAATGGCCTTTTATAAAATTTATGACTCTTCTTGGTCTATCTGCACGCTCTCAGCAGGTGGTTGTAATTGGCAACACCATAAAACTAATAGGATTCTGCAGATATCTAGTTTGGGCATCCCTAACCACAATTTTTAGAATGGCACTTAAAAAAAAAGTATTTCTCACAATTCTGTTCATCATACTGGGTCCTTCTAATTTTATCTATCAGTTGTTGCTCTCTCAAGAAGAGTGCTTCAAGGCAATTTTCTGCCGTCTTGTAAAACATGGACATTTTTATCCTATCTGTATGGCGTAAAGTCATTCAGTCTTCCTGCTGTGTCTCAGGAGCAACCTTCTCATCTGAGCTGTCATTGGAATCCTGCCAAAAGCACTGCTTTTCTGGGAGAAAATAAGATACTCTCCTTCTCTCCTGCAGCTGATAAATACGAAACGTTTGTAATGTTATGCCCAAACCAAAGGAAGACCCCTGGAAAGAACTGACATTTGAAAAGAATTCAGAGCTCTTCATTTTTTAGTGCATACTCAGAAATGTAATTTTGTTCCAGTCTTACTTGCTCTAAGGCAGACCAAATTATATTAAGAAACAGATTTTATTTTTAGAATGCTTTTTTTATTATATTGGGAGGATTTTTTGATTTATTTTGTGTTGTTTGTTTGTCTTTTGGGTTTTTGTTTGGGGATTTTTATGTGTGTGTGTAGGCTTTTTAACTATTGAGAGTTAATGTATCTTCATATATACGAAAGTTTTAGTAAAATGATGATGTTAGTCTGAGCACTCATAAACAAAACACTTGGAACATCCTGTAGGGATTGAAGACTGCTTAGCTGTACTTTGGATTAAGTCTTTGAGATTTGATAAGAGTCTGCATCTAGAAAAAATTGAAGACTGGTAGTGAGACCTGAGCCTGCTTTCCCCAGTTCCATTAGTTTGGTTTAATAAACACATTTCTTCACTCTACAAATCTTTTATGTGCAAGATGCTATCGCTATTTCAAAGGCAATGAGGTGATTTTTATATGATGGTACAGAATGCTATCCATTAAAATGGGTACTTTCCAATCAACTATTTTATGAAAAGCAAGGGTGTTTAAAAAAGCATTTGTAAGTGAGAGAAAGCGGGATCTCCCATATCAGCTGCAAGTAAAGCCCTGCCTATTCTGGTGATGGAGTAGGGACAATACTTCATATGCCTTTAGCTCAGCAGCAGTGAGCTCTTTCTGGCTTTTTGTTTTTAAATGTCAGCCTAGTCAGTCATAAAGCCCTTAAATGCCAGTACTGCTCTTCAGGAAGGTCCTACCTTGAGTTTTTTGTTGCAGTCAGAGCAATCTGGGCTGTCTGCCCAGCCAAAGTTATGACAGGGTGGGCAGCAGCCTTCTTCACTGCTGTGTCCAGCATGTTAGCTGGAACAAGGGAGGAGCAAAATAATGATGTTGCAAGATAAGCCATCTTTAACTCTCATAAGAACATTCTGGATTATTCAAATTGTTTTCAGTAGTTAAAAGTTTGGTGTGCAAATCACAGGAGAAAATGCCTCCAAATAGCACCTCTTGGTCTGGTGTCTCCTGGACTTTGCATTCATCTCTAAAACAGCCTGAGTTGCACATTGCACCCAATAAACTTTAGCTCTATGCACAAGATACGCACTCAAATGCTCTCTTCCCTAGAAAAGCGAATAAGGCAATATCAAAACAGCAAAAAATGTCATCTAACTTGCATTCAAATATATACCTTTGCTTGTCTTCACAAAGAATCAGACATGAGGAGGCCAGCAAGAGCAGGTCAGAATTAAAAAAAAAAAAAAATCCTGAGCTTGGTCTTGAAACTTTATGTGCCCACAAAGTGTACTTCATGTGTTTCGAAATGTGTGAAAAGCTCTTAAAGAACTGCAAGGACTGTGCTGGACTTTTGCTCCCTTTTTTTTTTTTTTTAATCCTCCTTATTGTCATTCTGTCATTTACCCTGAAGAGGGGTCCCAGAGTATTTGCAGGGTCCAGACACAGATCACAGAGTCCTTGGTATAACGCACATAACAGAAGAATGCTGCACACTGTCACGGCAAATGTGGTACATGAAACCCAGGCTGAAGCACTGAGCCTCTATGGGCACCAGCAAATGTGCAAAGTGTCGGCTATTGCAGCCTGTGGTTCATAGCCCAATTGGTAATTGAGGGTCCAAAAGAAGAGTGAGCAATGGCAAATGAGTTTAGGAAGAGTAAAGCTCTCTTGGTCTATAAGCTATACAAAACATTCAATACTTGTGTTTGGTATGCTTCATTCAGTTCCTGGTCTTCTGTTTAAAGAAATAAAGTGAGGCAGACATTTATTGTGAAAAGACAGTAAATTAACCAATTAACCAATAAATTAACCAATTACATCCATAGAACCTCCCTAAGCTGACTACCCCACGTTTTTATTTTCTCACCAGCTCCAGTTTCTGCTGGCACCCTGTCATAGGTTTCAAGTGTGCTAAAAAACTGCATAGGAATTTTCTTCCCTTCCCCCTGCCTGCTGTTGTGAGGGAGGCTGAATGGGCACTTAACAACATAAAGGAATTGGCAGACCTGACATTCCAGGCTGATGGCCCTTGGATGGCCTTGGTCTGTGGGGAGAGGGAGGAGTGCCTTTTTTTTGTTTGTTTGTTTACCCCTCTCCGGGAGAGGAAGGATTGAGGTTTTTGTTACCGTGACAGAAGCAAAGTGTGGGAGGAGAGGCTCCGGAGTTTCTGTGTCGTTCTCAGCCTGATTGCCTGGCTGCGGTTTCTTCTTTTGCACACCATTGAAAGAAGAGACAATTATAACACCACCATGACAGACTGTGTCAGTTTTTCTTGAGAATGAACCTTTTTTTTATTTCCCCCAGCCTCTCCCTTCTGCATTGGGAGGGAGATCTCCATCCCCGGGCCCCTCCTGCAAACCCGGGGCCCCGCNTCCCTTCTGCATGGGGAGGGAGATCTCCATCCCCGGGCCCCTCCTGCAAACCCGGGGCCCCGCGCAGCGACCGCCTGGTCCAACAGCGCCCCCTGCCGGCCAGCACAGAGCACTGCAGGCTCTGCTCCTCCAGAGATCCAACAGCATCCCCTGCTGACTGTGGTTCAGTTTGGGCCAAAAGCACAAACTAAACTGTTTACTTTTTTTTGAAGGGAATTTTTGGGTATAGGATTATTGTTTGGTGGAGTTTGTTTTTTTCCTCTGTGTTTTTTTGTTGTTGTTTTGCCAGTACAAATATATCTTTTAATAAAGGGCTGTTATTTTTCTTTTCTCCACACTTTCTTAATTGGAGCCTCTTAATTTCAGATTTACAATTGCTTAGAGGGAGGAGTTTTTGGTCTTTCCTCATAACTCATCCTCCTTAGCAAAACACTTCTGTCTCATTAAACCGAGACACACCCACAGCTAATTGTGGTGCATGTGTGAGCTTTTAGAGCAAGCAAACCAGGTACCTGCCTCTCCCAGTGAGGTTGGAGGCAGAAGGAGAGTAGATTGGGACACTTAAAACTTGAAGTCATTTTTAGTGAGCAACAAGAGCATCCAGGAGCAAGACTGGCACTACTGAGGGGTCACCCAATAGTGGAGTCACCTTCATGCAGAAGTAGTGGAGCAAGATGAGCCAGAAGATGCTAGCTTGAGGAGGCAGGTATGGTAGGGAAGGAAGGCCGTTTCATTCATGGCCCTGAGATTGGAAACAGTAATCTGGGTCCTTGGGTACAGGTGCAGCATATTTTCAAGGCTGTGTGAGGGTGTCTGGTTGAAGAGCTGGTGGCAAATTTCTCAAAGAGTTGGAAATCAGGATCTCTAGAAAGGGCTGAGGTTAAAAGAGTATGTCTAACACCCTTATGCCCACTCTGCTATGCTATTTTTAATATTTGTCATCTCTGGAGGGAAACTCTTTTCAGACAGTCAGGTGGTGGGGAGGAATAACAGTGGCTATAGAAGGACAGTAACCTGCACAATTTCAAGATCTACATTTCTGGAGATAAGAGCACAAATACAAGATTAGTGAATCATCATAATAAGGTTATTAGCAAAATTATTGCTGCCTACCATAGGAAAAAAAAAAAGGCAGTACCATTCAGTATGGTCTGAATTTATCTTGTCATCTGAACTCAAGCCAAGTGCAGATGCTGGGACTCCACCCCCCATCCTCACCCTCCAGGGGTGGCAGGGACCACACCTCTGTGATTTCTTGAAGAAAGCTTTGATGAACTATGGCAAATATGGGTGCTGAAAGAAATCAGGCTCCCACCACACAGAGTTTGATTTTGGGATTTTTCCGCCGATCTTTCCAGCGTTCCCCTTTTATTAGAGTTCCTTTGTAAACAGCAAACAGTGGTGTTTGTCTTTTAGTTAACTGAAATTCCCAGGATCATCCTAAACCAGTGTTTTGATCCCACACACTCACATTCGCATCATGTTTGACTGTTTTCAGCCACGGGAAAAACGTGTGGACCACTGAGACCATTAAGTGGTGTCCCTTTTGAGAACACAGCACTCCTTTTTGAACCTAATTAACTGAATGCAAGTGCTGCTGGCTCAACTTGTCCCCAGAATGAGCGTCTCTACTTTGCCCTATCTGTGTATTAGTTATGTATTTGGCATATATATAGTTCCAGATTGGTGATAGCACTGCCTACTCCACTAGCTTCACTAGTAGAGTGAAGAACTAGAGACATAAAGATTTTTTAAAATGCCTTTTCCTGTAAGTTTTGTCTTTCTTGGGGAGAGTGAGCATTTTGTTCTGCTTTCCTTAGTCCCTTCCAGTGTAAGGATTTTGCCAGGCTTCCTGCAGTGGCAAGGCCCTAAGAGTTTAGAGTTCATTCTCTCACTGACATACTGTCTATACTTGCTTTTTATTCTTACAGAAAAACAATTTTTCTACATACAGTCTGTCTAAATGTCCCTGGGAGTAGAGGGCAGTCCAGGTCTTTCTCATGCTTTGCATGTGCCTAACCATGCTAGCACACAAACATTTTTAGCCTGGTTGTACAAGTAACACTCAAAGTAATTTGATGGTGACCTTTGATCTGATGGTGACCACTCTTGTGAGATGCAGAAATTCATGGTCACCAGACTTGGAGAGACTAGTCCCTTGCTTCATACTTTTTCATGACTCTATTATTGAGCAAATCTTTAGAGCATCTCCTTGGTATCACCTCTAAGAATATACGGAATACTCTGTCACCTCTGAAATAATAACCCAATGCCACTGCTTCATCACCAAAAGCAAATATGGGCCTCAGCAGAAGAGAGAACCAGATGCCAGCAAGAAAACAAATGTGAAACTTGACAACAGTTTCACCTAACTCAACTTCTCCTAATGGAGATTCTGTTCATACTCATCATGAGTGGCAGCCTTTAATTTTACAGTCATATATAAATGTTTACTTCTCTTGCCAACAGGAGAGGAATTAGACTTTCTTATATTAAGAAAGAAATTAATTTTTTTTCATGTCTAAAAGTTCACTGAATACACAGTTGTGATAAAAAAGACTTTTCTACTGAAACCTGTGTAGGGTATTACTTCCAGTAATGTAATTGGAGGTTTCCCAAGAACACCCTTGCAAAGTTGCCAAGAAAATCAGTCATAAAAAGGTAAAATATTTATCCTTGGCCTTTGAATCAATGCTAAATGAAAACAGCAAATGACTGGGTTAAAGATTGGGAAAGATCTTTAACTTGTCAGTTAAAATTTTACTCAGGATAGTGTGATAGGAAGTGTTGCATAATGCTGCAGGAGAACTGTTTAGTTAGTAATAAAGTTGCTTGCCTTTATGGGAAGATTGCCAGTTTGGAGAATTCACCTTTCCTGTTCCAGCCTATTATTCATTGTTTCTTGTGTAAAAAAAAAATCCCAAATATGGACAAATGTTCATGTCTTCTTTTTGAACTGTTTTGTTGTATTTGTTTCTGCCCCAATGTATACCATACTCTGTTTAAAATGTTCAGTCTGTAGCTCTTCTGTTGCAAGTGAAACATATAAATGTAAAACTCACATATGATGTGTGAATCTGAAGTAATTATGAAACCATGGATCACAGGTTATTGTAAATGAGACATCCTGTAAGCACTTTGACAGAAGTTAGAAGCTAATTGTTAAGATATCCATGGAATACCTGTATTCTGAAAGATATACTGAATACTGAGGTTGGGGGATTTTGTGGCATAAACCAACAATCAGTTCTTTACCAATTTTATGAGATTTTTTTACCTTTTCTGCTAGGATCACATGGTTATTAATTCACTCATAAATGAACTTCAGATGTGTACTGCTGCTTTATTGGTTTTACCCATCAGTTTTAAGAATGAATGTTAGTTCTCCTATCAATAAGAAACATCTTCTCCTTTTCAGACTCTCTGCACAGTATGTTAAACTAGTATTCAGAATGATTTATATGACATGAGTGAATGACTGGATGTATGAAGAGACACAATAAATATAAGAAAATACTTTCTGAATATTACAGGACTCCAGCAGGATTAATACAATTCATCAGTTGTGCTTCTAAAATAATCGTGACTACAAAATTGTAGGTTAAAAAAACTAGAAGTCAGCTTTCCATATATCTGTGGCCTCTATTTTCCTGGAAATGAAAGGTTTTCTAAAAATCTACTGTTAGCCAAAAATAGTATAAAACTACAGCTGAAATTCACTCACTCACTCACTCTGGCCACCTACTGCATGAAAAAGAATAAAATTAACATATTGAAGAGTGACCTAAAGAACTAAAACTTTTCTTCCAGTTAATTTCATTGATTTTCCCAGCAGTTATATGAGACTGTGATTTGGATTTGATAGAATAGAAAAATCATCAAAGAAGCATACAATCAGTTCTTTCATATTATCATAATTTTGAAATGAGAAGGTTTAGTTTTGTTCAAAACTGTAGAAGCTCAATTGCATTTGCATCAATCTGCCTGCATCTTGGAATAGGCAGGAGAGAGGATCACTGGGCGCCTCTACGCACAGACATGAAAATTTGTAGCATGCTTTGTCTTTCTCCAAATTATAGTGAAATAAAACTATTTACTTTGAGAGAGGCCCATTTGCCTTCAACGGGCAATTTGCATATAGCATTCATTCCAATGAAAAAGAGGAAGAAAAAGTTTTCTACTCTGTGAAGAACATCAATGTTCTTCAAATGTTAATGGGAAAAAGTAGACTTGAAAGTAAGTGGACCAAGAGAACTGAAATGAAGGATCAACTACATGCACATATCCTGTCACACTTTTAAGCACTTCAGTGATCATTTTAGCTGATGTTTCTTTATATGTCTCCTTTTCATGTAGTAGAAACAATAGAAGTACTTATTATATTTTTGAGGGTCACTCAAGTAGTTTTAATGATGTTCGATATCCTACACATCCTTACATTCTAACCATTCTTAAAAATCTGCTACTGTTAATCTCACAAAAGTATATTCTTATGGCTTCAAATATCTTATTTGAAGTAAACATTTAAGTCTTAAAATTCAGAACTAATTTTTAGAAAATCAATAAAAACATCCTGATTGTTTTGTTAGGTTATTTAGGTGTCTGAAGTGCAAGATACCTTGTAGTTTACCAAATTATAAATTAATAATTAGATAGCAATGTCATGGCAGTCCAAAACATTTCATGGCAGAACTCTTACAATTCATTTTTAAATGTCAGAAAGTAGTATTTTACTACATTTGTCACTTCTGATGTAATACTGTTTCTTTCTGATGTGCTATTCAATTAAGTATCAGGATTAAGTGTTAGTTTTGCATAACTGATAATTTCCAATATTTAATGGTATTCAACTATCTAACAGCTATGTTTTAATCTAAATTCAGTGTCCACACATAAACAGTGCTATTTTTGTCTGTATATAGATCTCTTTCGGCCTCTCAAGCCTGAAATTTTCAGGAAGCACAAAGGCAATTCTATACTCCTGTCCCATAGCCAGCAAATAGAAGTACCCACTTCTGTGACGCTCCTGCAAAAATCCTTCCCTTGATCTCCATTTGTTTGAAGCGCTCACACTGCAATAAGTGAAACTGAACTGTGGGGGTTAAAAGAAAAAGAATGTCAGTGGCCTCAACATTTCTTCTTCCTAAGGGCTCTGTTCATAAGTGGATGAATGTGAGGTCAGCGCACTTCGCCCACAGATGAAAAAGCACTGTGCAGCCTATGAGGGTAGCAAGGCAAGCTTTAGTTTGTTTTCTTTTTCTGTATAATGGTATCTTCTGGTTATACGAACACTTGATAGATGCCATTGTTTTCCTTGTTGGTAGGATTTACCTTACTCACAAGGACAAAGCAAAACAACACGGAAATAAATCCTGTGGCCTTATATCGCCATATGAGTCAGTGGCACTGTCAATGCAGTAAAAAGAGTCTGGGCAGTTAGAATTAGAATTTCTGTATGATAAAACCAGACCTCAGCACCCAAGAAACAGGTGGATATATTATAATTTTTTTCAAATGTGGCACATAGAAAGTCATGCATTTTTTTTCTTTTTCCTTGAAGGCTGAACCTACTAAGGATTTTATTTAATTTGTTTAAAGAACTGTCTCTTGATAATGTGTCAGATGGCAACAGGAATCTGAAGAATGCATCAGGAAACTACATAAGAAAATTCATATGCTGCTCAGTGCTGAAGTCCTTGGAAGAGGAGGACATCCACCAAACTTAGTGTCTATAACTCGGGCTTGAATCAATTGTCCATGACTGGGATCTAGTGCTCTTCTAGATTCCTTGCCAATAAATGTCTGCCTAACCTTAGGTGCCTATGCAGAAGGTGTTGGACGTAGTTGCGCAACTCATGCATCCCAAGTGGTACTTGGATGCCTCAGTTTATGTCACTAGTCTAGCCTCTGAAGTCAGGAGATTGGTTAGCAGTTAGGTGAAACTCACCTTCAGTGGTTTTGCTCTCCATGATTTCAGGTTTTTTAGCCAATGGAGATTTATGCACATTCATTAGTATTTTTAAAGTAAATAACATAGGATTTGAAGGACTCACAAGGAAATTAATATTTTTATTTCATGGTAAGTAGTTAATATCATCAGTGAAGATAAAATTAACTGCATGCATGGGGCCATGAGTGTAAGACAGACTACTGAACTGTTAAGCAAGTTCAAGTTTCCATGTACATTGAATAAAACTATAAGTCTAGGAAAAATGATATGTTAGTATGAGATTGTGTTGGTTTAAAGGTAAACCAGCAGGAGAAATGAACCCAACTCAAAGAGATTGTAAGTCAGAATTACAATTTAATGAAAATAATACAATAAATACAATTATGCAGAGAGTTGGTTTTAACCCACAACACTCAGTACCCTGGGGCACGAACACAATGGTGTTCAGTGGCCCCCAGCCGAGCCCCACGTGGTCCCCCTGNCCAGAATGGTGTTCGGGCCCCCCCAGCCGAGCCCCACGTGGTCCCCTTGAGTCCAAAGTAAAAATAGGAAAAACCTGTTGGTGAGACTTGGGGTCGAAGTCTGGTTGAGAGCAGTGGTCGCAGTTCGGTCAAGGGTAGTGGCTGCAGTTCGGTTGAGGATGGTGGTCGCAGTCCAGTCGAGGTTCTGGTCCTCCCCTGGGTCCTACGAGTAGTGCCAGAAGTCCCCAGACTCCCAGATTACACACACCCAGGTTCAGGCAGGAATGCCCAGCCCCTCCCCCAGGGTGGGGAGTTTCACAATGGGTGATTGTGAGTCCTGGGTATGAGGACAGAAACACTCTCTTATCTCACAGGCCTCTTAACACCCAGCTTATAGCCTGAGGGGTCAGGTGTGCTCTGGGCAGCTGCTGCAAATGGCCTGTCGTTAACACTTTCTGGGGAGTGGCAGTGAGGGTGTAGAATACACAGTTTGGGTTACACCCACACAGTGATGAACTGGTCCCAGCTGCTTTAACTAACTGTGACAGATTAAAATTGTGAACATAACACGTAATTGCAAGTGACAAATACGTATTATGAAGAAACCTTGATTAAGGCAATTCTAAAGGTTAACTCTAAAATGCCACTCAAAGATCTTGTATTTTAAATGTAGTGATATTTGTTTTTAAGTAAATAACCCCCCAGAAGTATAACAAGAAATTTATCCATTAATCAGCTTTTTGTTACATGTCATGAGCCAGAATCTGATTTACTCTTGACATATGTAGAACTCATAAACTCATACGGCAGATAAACCACTGAGCCCTGAATTATTTAGTAAGCTGTAATTATTATGCTTATTTTCCCTTCAAAACATTTTGATTCCTTAGAGTGTGGTATGACCCAATAGTGAAATATAAAGGAGTTTAATTTTCTTCTGATGAAAATAAGATGGGAGAATATTTTTTTAAAAAATGTGATTAGAAAAAACTAAAAAATTTCCCTGGAGAAAAGCAACATATTACTGTAGCAAGAAATTATACACCAATTATGAAATACTTCTTTAGTAGATAAAACAAAAAAAGTTAAAAGTAGGTTTGATATTATAATTTTGAGATATTATGTCTTTTAATGTCAAAATCATACAAAATTGTGTGTGTGCTAATTTGCGTTAACTCTGAACCTGGCTAATATACCTAAGGGCATTAAAATGCTATTTTATTAGCATAAGTGCCAACAAAGTGAAATACTTCAAATTTTTAATTTAATCATAAATTCTGAAGTGTCAGCTATGCATTTCAACTTAGTGTTATATAGTACATATATATATATATGTGCACACACACACACATATGTATAGTATATGGTAAGTATATAATATTACAATTCTTAAAATACTATGCAGATCATAGTATCCCAATTCATTTTTCAAGTGAAATCAAATATGTATGTCTTGGCTTGGAATGGGGTAACAGGAGTCTGGTAGGCTTAATCCACATTCTGCTTCGTGGAGCCTTTGATCAGGACTTCTACATTAATAAGTTTGACCTTCCGGAAAGAACTAGCTATTCTATTCATAGTATTGAGCTGTAGACTTGGAGAGCCTTTTAAGTACCTGATCAGAATTAAAGCCAAATTTCAATTAATATTGTTGCTCTTTGTCTTCCCTTTCATTAATTTACCCAAATGTGTCTTCTGTATGGAACACCTCTTTGTTATCTGATACAACTGGGCTATATGCTAAAATATTGACTTATTTAAGTCCTGTAGCAGAAACATTTGTTCATTTTCTCAGTTTTCTCCTCATGTCCTCGTTTTTTGTTTTAAGGAAATGCAGAAGGAAAAATTACTCTCTTGAGAGACTGAGAAGCAATTTACAAAAACAGGTGAGGGAGAAAAGAGTTACAGGTACTTTTACTTCTCTGGATATGTTTGGGACATTTCTTCTGAATCCTGAAACCACAGTAATTTTGTGGTGTAAGAGACTCATTCCTCAAGCATCTTCTACTTAGATCGTGGTAAACATGATTGTTGTCTTGTGCTCTATTTTAACCTTTTCTGAAGAATGAATGTTGGGAAGGAATTAAATGTAGAGAGTAAAAGGGTGAAGGAGAAAGGAGGAAATAACAGACACACAGACACTAGTCTGTAGTCCATTTCCTTAATAAAAATAAAGATAGGAGATGGGACTTTTCTCTTGAGATTTTGTGAGCTTTATAAATATTGCACACTTAATTAACTGTATTGGTAACACTAGTTATGTAGAAATAGTCTTCAAAAGTTTAATGCTATACATGTTTAAGGGTTGCATATATGTATGTGTATTTATATAAACTTTTAAATGAAAAAAACCCCAAATATTTTGTTTCAAGTAGTCTGACAGAGTTGAAGGGAATGCTCCCC
>VZRE01000916.1:5395-17745 GCA_013396775.1 Cephalopterus ornatus
CGAGGGTTGAAACGGCAGGTGAAAGGTGCACTGGAAGCCGCAGACCCAACCCTGCATGCAGGCGGTTCAGGACTTTGGTCGCCTGAGACTGACCCTGGAGATGACAGTCTCATTCGGCAGCATCCTGAATGAGCAAGCAGCCTTTTTCAAGGAGAGACACCCAGGTTCACTCTCGAGGAGAAAAGACAACGCAGAAAGAACCGTGTCCTGTTGGTACCACCTGGGGAGTCATTCTGCTGTGCCTTTGCAACCGGACGTATCTATCTCGCATTGGCCTTTTTAGCCATCAGCGCGCTTGTAGCAAGAGTGGGTAGAGTCCTTCACAAATCTTCGTTCATGAAGCCTAGCCATGATGATGATGATGGATGATGATGGTGATATACACAGGCACAGGCTACATGTGTGGTTCCCTGGAGAAAATTCAGTCATAAGTGAGAAACTAGAACTGTTGACTTGGGTTCATGGCACAACGGGAAGAAAGAACTAGTGAGACTCAGAAGTCTGCTTATAGGGTTAGTACCCTGTCTCTGGAATGCCTTCCACTTAGGGGAAGTAATTTGATAAAGAACTGTAGAATACAATTTCCCCCATCTAACTGAACTGCGAATTCTTCAGTGATAAAAGCTTCACACAACTGCATGCTCAGATGGAAAGATATGTGCACAAGCAACTTGCTTAATGCTTTGAATGCCACTTGCAAATTTCCTGAGATGGCTTCAATTTCCTTCAGAAATGTACAGGTGCATTTTGAGAGTGTCAGACCCGAGAAGGTCCATGACCCAACAGATCTGTGATGCTTGGAGTGAGAAAAGCGACCCCTAAACTAAAAAACCCCAGCATTGTAGATAAGTATAGGCTCTGGTGAGCCTTTGGAACTGACACAAACAGGGCTGTGCTGTTTGGCATAAAGGACACGGTGTGCAGCAAATAGATTCACTGCCTTCATGATAATAAAGATTTTTGAGCTCAGTCAGTGAGAAGAGATGCTGATGAACCTGTGCTGACCAAGAGCAGCTCTACCCTTTTCATTTCCCATCCTGCTTTCTCATTAATTTCAGTTGCTGCATATTTTTCTACTTTGCTGTCAACTAGGTCCTCATTAGGCCTGTTCTGTGTAATTTTTGTTCTGGTAACTCAATGATAATGATGAGAGAAACTGCCATTTGATTTCAGTCTCTCACTATTTAATAAGTCATATATTCATGGAGTATTTTTGCTTCAATAGATTGAGGTGGATTGATTTCTCTAGAGCATTGTTGGCTTTTGCATCCTGGAATTTGCAGGAGCTTTATGCCATGATGCTGCAGAAAAGGTGAAATTCAAGCACATCCACTAATACGTACAATCTTTGCTTAGGGAGGATAGTTACTATTCATGTGCTGAGTCTATTCGGAACAAATTGTTAAGGTCTGGAGACAGAAAGCTGCTTGTACAGGTTGTAAACATAGTTTCATAGCCTTAAACTTTCTTTTTATTTTTTTAGAGACACCTATGTAAATTTACTTTAGATTCATCTCTTAACAATCCCACATCTGATATACATAGGAACCTTTCCCTTGGTTTAATTGGGTTTCCACTAGCTTTTATGTGACTGGGACTTTAGAAAACACTTGCGTTTCTCTGTGCTGACTCACACTCATTTCTTTAGCTGTCTTCCAAGGATGCAGTCAAAGATAAGGTCAAAATTGCTTTTGTTGTTCTATTGAAAGCCATAAGTGCTTGGCTGGATTGAAAGATGTAGTCTTCAATTTTATAAAAACCTCTTTCTTCTTTAATTTTTAGCCTGTGCCTTGCCCTGTAAAACTTTCTGAAAACTATTTTGTTTGATAAGGTGCAACCTCTTGCTGAAGTCTGACAGCTGGGAACAATACCTAATGGGACTATCTGTCAATTATGACACCTTCCTGCTCAACAAAGAAATAAAGAACAAGCATTTATTTGAAACTGCAGATGAATGGGTATGGTAATTTTTATGGTGAACTACTGTCAGTTATATTCTCTTTTGATTACTGTAATATCCTTTTGGTAAGTAGCTTTATCAGTACAGTTTCTTTCTGCAGGTTGGAAATTTTCGCTGATTTAATTCATTCTTCTGTTTTGTGATTCTCTCTAGGTGATTCTACCTTGTACTAAATTTCTCTAGGAAAGTTCACTTGCATCAGAAACAGAGGAATACATAATATTGAAGCATTCTGAAATATGCTGGCTTTTATTTTTAATTGCAAACACACTTATGTTAACTCTGTGGAGTAATTTTTAAGACTTTATCATCTCCATTTTTGGTTTTCATTTAGCAAAATGTTTGGAAAGTACTGAACATTAGAGGGTTTTGTTAATTGGCAGTATGCATAGCTTTTTTTTTTTTCTTTCTTTTTTTAGAATACTTAAGCAATTTAGTTCTGTTTAGTTCTGCTTGTGACTATAAATGAAACTAACTCATTACACAGTTTTCTACCTCATGCCAACAACCCCTAAAAAACTGAGTGGCATTTCTGGATGTTGAGGAAAATTAAATCTTAGGGGGAAAAAAAAGTGTCAGTTATTGCACTAAAATTGATCTCTTCAAAATGAGTTCTTCCTCACCTAAAGCATGTCAGTTAGAAAGAAGGATGGCTATTCTAACCCATAATAAGGGACACTCCACTACTCTCATCTGTTTTACCAGTTATGTCTCAATGTTAACAGTATAGGCTCCTTGCTTATGTCTGTAATTGCAATCTTAGAAAAAATCTCCTCCTGAAAGAGCAGTGGATGACTCATTAGCTTAAATATACTCTCTGACTCAATCAGTAGCAGCGTGGTGGTGTGCAGACTGAGAAGCAGAGCCTTTTCCCGGGAATCTGGGAGAAGGTGAGCGTGTAGTCTACCTGTGGTAGACTAACGGCGGAAAACCTGGAAGAGAAAAAGAAGAAAACAGAACAAAGAAGTTGAGAAAAAAACAGAAGCTCTTCTGGAAAGAAAAACACAAGTTAAGGGGATAGGAAGGGAGAATAGCAGCGCAGGTGAAAGAAAAAGACCAGGACAGGCATCAGGGAACATCAGGCCCAGTGAGAACTGCCAAAGGTTAAGTAGTGACTCCTCCTCCCTTGACCCTGCAGGACATTCTTCCCTGTCTGTCCAGGAGACTTTGAAAAGCTGCAGGGAACATTAACAGAAAAAAATCGTTACAACTGAATCCTTCAGAAGCTGCCTATCTGAAGTTCAGGTCTGTTCCTCAGATGCTAAAGTAGACACCTGAGATTCCATCCAGACTCTTCTGAAATCCCCAGAATACCCTCAGTTTTAGATGACCTCTCTGAAGCACAGCGTGCCTCGATTCTCAGCCTGGCTCTGAGGGGCTCTCCCAGTGTGTATCCTACTTTCTTTTGGTTTGCCTTGAGCAGTGGCCAATAGTACAGATACGGGCATGCATGTATATGGGAGACTGGAGCCCTGAGCAATGATGACAAAACACCTCTAAATACATCCCTCTTACGGAAAGCAACATGAACCTGTCCGCTGCCCCTATTGCTCAGTACAGTTTCATATTGTTCAGTCACTTCTTCCCTAGATACAACTCATACCTATGGAAAGCCCTGATCATTCCATATTGCATGTGCTGTTCCTGTTCCACAGATCGGCTGAAGGAACGATCCAGCTCTGCTCATGACTGTCATAAGCTTGTACTTCCTCTTTTAAAACAGACGTTCCTGCAAAGCTTTAAATCTTCTCATCCATTTAGAGCAGCCAGTGCTTCTCATTTGATTTTTCTTCTTTTGAGTATTCCAGCTGTGAGAGAATTTAATAAGCCATATACTTTATTCTGCCCCAGAAAAGATGGGTTTGGAGATGCCCTTTCATTTTTAGACTTTGACAGTTCTCATCTGGAAAATTTCTTTGTGTGTCTTGATATCTTCTTTTGTACTCATACAGTACTCTCTGCCAATTATACTCTTCTCACCTGTGATTCTGGGAAATGTTTATCCATGGCTTTGAAAGTCAGCTGGAATACACAAAACTGTGTCCTTGTCCATGAAATCGCAAGACTGGCAATTGGTTTGCAACTTTTACAGATGTGGGTCTAATTTTATTTGCCTTACGGGTTTAGAGCTCTTGTGATATGTTGAGTCATATTATCTAGCTCTGTGCTATGAGCCCGAGGGATAGATAATATTGCAATTTGTGTAAAATTGGATTTTTTTATATATATTAATAGAAGTCCAACAGCCTTTAAGAGAAAGGATCAACTCTGACAGAGCTGTCAGCAGCGTCAGACAATCACTTTCAGAGTTCACAGAGATGTCACTGAGCCTGAGGATTACCTTAGAATTTGTCTAATAAAACCTGAAACAGTAAAGGGCTTGGGAGAAAAAAAAAAATAAATAAAAAAGAAAGTAGTAAAATGTATTTTAGAAATTGTCACCTCTAGTGTTTAAAGTGAGAGACAGCAGATGGGTATACCATCTAGAAATACCCATTTCTAGAAATGAGGTTATTTGTGCGCCATTTATGATTATGTCTGTTCCAGGACTGGGTTTCCTTAACTAAACTTAGAAAACACTCTGATTCTGTAGACACCTTTTCTCTACAGATAGGAAGCCAATCTGAAAGCAGACTCACATCTGCTACAGATCTGAGAGGGACATTGCTGAAAGAGACGTTGCCTGTGGATCACTGGAGACACTTCTTCCTAGTTAGCAGCATTTCATTTAGCCCAGGTTCAGAAAACTGCTTGCTGGATACCTTGAGCTCCTGAATACCTTGTCACTCGTGCCATCTACCTAACCCTTGTGGTCCACCAGTCTCTGCAAAGGGCTCTTTGTGTCCATGTAGAACAATAGGCATTTGTAACTGCTTTGCTTAGTATCTCTTCAGTACAAAGGACAGTATAGGGAAAGGGGAATGATCACCTGTGATGGCTTTGGGAACGAGTAAACAGACTGCTACCACTACAAACAATAATAAATACACTGCACCATGGAAAAGAGAAAACTGAGAAGGGATATGAGAGGTTCCTGTAAATTCTCACGTGGTTTCAAGAAGGTGAATGGAGTTTGACTCTTCAGTGCCTCTTCAAATCTAAAAGGTACAGAGCAACACATGAAATTAGAAGGAAGGAGTTTCAAAACAGAAGAATTTTTTTTGTTCTTTATACAAGTTACCATTAATTAGCATAACTCCTTGCCACAGGATACTGAGGCTGTTAAAGTTCACTCAGGTTCAGGAGGCAACTTGACAAACTCATAAAAAAGAAATTAATTGGGGTCTCTTAAATATAAAAACATCTCCTTTGGAAGTCCTTGAACTGCAAATTACTGGTGATTACGACAGTACTGCTGTGTGCTTGCCCTTTTCTGCTCTCTCCAATACATTTGCTCTTGTCTAGTGTTACAAACAAGCTGGGCTAAATGGTCCTTCGAGCTGGAAAAAAAATGGCCATTTTTATGTTAAACGAAGGGATTATGTGAACAGTGTTGGAAAATCCAGTCCTTAAGATTCCCACAGTGTTGCAGCTCTCCTCAAATTTCAGAACCTGGATATTATTTGTGTTAGAAAACTATGGTGCAGTATTTTGCTCTCTCTTACCATGCTGCTGTTTACAACTACATGATTGATTTTTGCTTAATAAATACAAACCAATTGGTTTATCCCCTTTTCAAAGTATACTCAGGTGAAGAGACAACCTCCTTATCCTGCTACCTGAACACCTTCCAGGTGAGAACCAGTAGACATAACTAATGACCAGGGGACAGCTGAGAGGTGGGCTGCATCTCTCCTGTTTAGCTAGAGTCTCCAGTGTTTCTCTATCTTACCTTTCTTTTTGAGAAGTCTTATAATAGAGAAATTTAAAGTCATGCCTATAGACCTCCTTTAAAGGACAGATTGATTTTGGTGTCTTTTTCGTGATTATTTAATGTTCCTACAAGTCTCTGCTTTATGAAACTCAGCTTTTCTCCTGTTGTGTCTTTTGGTGTTTCTGTTTTAGTTTTCCAGTTGTTCCGCTGCTGTCTCCAGGGATCAAGACTTGCATTTACTTTTTAATTTCTAATGAATTCAGGATTTTTATTTGTATATTTTATAACTGCATTTTATCCTTTCATTCACTGTCCTTATCTCCAGTGTGAAAGGGTCCCTGTTTCTCAGAACTCCATTTATCAGCCATCCTAATCAACAGATAGTGGCTAGGATATGTAGTAACACGGCAGTAAACCACCTCATCTTTCTGACTTATGCTGCTCAACCTCCTTGTCAAGGGAGCTTTAAGGAGCCACTATCAACTCATAAACAAGACAGTTGTCTTATGCCCTTTAACTCTTTGCTTGGCTACTCGAGCTGAGAGTGTAGTGCTGTTTGTTTGCATATAACAGGATGCACGTCCTGAAGCTCTTACAGCCTGAGGAAGGCTTGTGTTAGGTGGGGAAGCCAGAAGTAACTGTTCTCTGACTGACTGTATATTAAAAAGGACAAGCAACCCTAACCCCCATGAGGGCAGTCCAGTTGGAACTTTGCTTATCAAGTTCTCCTGGAGCGGAAGAAGTCAGAACTGGATAGTTATGCACTCCTCTTGGCACACAAGTACAGTCGTACTGGTGAGCGACATAGGCACACCAAGGTTATATCATCAGAGCCAAAAAGTGAGTCTTGTTGAATCATTCTGTGCCTTTACCCCTCCATGCCCATAATGCCTTGCCACTGGGTTAGTCTGGCCTTCTGATGAGAGAAGCTTGAACCTGTCCATAGCCCTTGCAAAGAGACAAAATTGGGTGAACCAATCAGTGTGGATCATAGTGGTCCAGAGCTCCACAGGGCACCACTGCCAGATCCCATCAAGACTGAACAGCACTGGCCTGTATTAGTGGTGGTGGACATTAAGACTAGATGTGTAGCTTTCTGGGCACCCTGTCACAGAAGAAAAGCCTGTCCTCTGGCAGGGTTGCACATATGTGTGCTTCCAGTAAGCACTGCTCAGAGACTGCTTTGGGAAAACCTTTCTTTGAAGATGAGTTGATGTGCCCTACAGATGATGTCATAAGATCAGAGACTGAAACACGTATATTTCCAAACTTTCCTATGGTAGAGTGTCACTGCCTCTGTGTTAGGAACTCACTGCTGTCTCCTAAGACTTTGTGTTGCTCCAAGAACACTGGGATGTCTGCTGACCTATCCCAAGTTCTTCAAGAATGCATATTCCTCCTCACCCCATAATCAATTGTCACTGCTTTTTATACAAAGCACTTAAGGTGAGTCCCATACTAGGAGCCAAAATTCTCATGTTACCCTTGCAG
The DNA here is from genome assembly GCA_013396775.1 of Cephalopterus ornatus. NCBI lineage: Eukaryota > Metazoa > Chordata > Aves > Passeriformes > Cotingidae > Cephalopterus > Cephalopterus ornatus. Next base: position 12,661 of record VZRE01000916.1, read on the forward strand.
CACCTGTGACACTTAGAAATATTCAGTCAGCAAAAGACACAGATTTCAGTTTTTCATCAAGAAGTCTTGCCTCAAAAATATGTAAATGCCTCCAACTTTTCTGCCTTTTGTTGTAGTTGGAAGGACTTGAAAGTGAGCTTAGTACATAGTGAGGAAGGGAGAGGTCAGTACTCCATAAAAATGAAGGCAGCTTTGGATATGTTAGTGCATCCTCCAGAGCATTCATAACTTACAGCTGAAACAGAGAGTTCTCCATGGACTATGTCTGCTCAAAAGAAAGAGGCAGCTTTATGTACCTCATTAGCATGCTTAGGGAAAGATTTACATATAAAAGGCTGCCTTGTTGGACAGAAGCAACACAAGGTAGCAATATTTTTAGTGAAAAAACACCCAGGCACAACCTCCCCAATGTATTTCCTCATGAATCTTCTTCATATTTATAATCTGTTAGATCATCCAGGAGACAGAATGAGTCATGTCAAAGCTACTCTTGGTAAGTTACTGACTCCAAGCAAGGTGGGTGAAGAGTCCTAAACACAAACTCAGGGAAAGAGGCTATATTCTTGAGTTTAGATCTCCTGACAAAAGAGAGTGATAAAGGGTTAACATGAAATCCGGAAGGCTTGAAATCCAGAAAGAAGACAAATCTATGTTGTGCTTGGTTAGCTTGGTGTATGAGAACGCTTAAAGGATGCATTTACTTTTCTAGTTGTATAGGGCCTGAAAACCAGTGTGCAGTCTGAATTAAAACTGCTTTCAGTTTCTTGTGCTGTGGAGGAGTCCTTAGCTTTCAGGCCCACCTTATTTTAACCCTGCTGCATGGATCTCCATGGGAATGAGAATTAAAAAATAAAAAATTGAGAGAATGAAATTATTGTGGCATTAATAACTGCCTTTCAATTAACAGATTCTTGCCATCACTAGCAAGGGCAAGTAGACATAGGTATTAGCGGATTCTTTTTCTTCAGTTTCCAATTTTTGTTAATGCTGTATGAAGACTTACCCTAACAGCTCAAATTCCTCCTCCACTGCCAGCAGATGAGGACAGCTTTATAGTTGACAGTAGAAAGTAAATATTGTTGACAGTCTGTGGAACTCAAAGATACTGGGAGTTAGAAAAACACTAATTTACCTCCCAGGCATGTATAGGGGGTTTTATTCCTTCTTGTGCTCCCTAGAAATGTCTGAGATGGGCAAATTCAAGCTCAGCCAGTTCAAACAGAAGTAACTTTACTGTTGCAACATAAACAGCTTGAGAACACTTATGCAAAATTTTCAGACTTTTTATGGGTGAAAAAAGTGAAAATTCAGAAGCAAAAACTACTTCCCGAAGTCCAAATGCCTTTTATCCCTCTCTCTCTCTTTTGCATTCACTTGGGGTTTTGTTTTGTTAGTTTGTTGGTTTTGTTTTTACTTAAAGAATGAGGGATTTCTAAAATTACACTCTTTCCTTTACAACACATTTTTCTGTGTCAGTTTCTGAAAAATTCTTTTCAGAACGGATGGCATGTCTGAAATGTCATGCAGAAAGTCAGTTTGAACCCAGTTCTTGCAGAAATTGATGGCTTCTTCTTTCATGTGTTTTTGTATCATCAGAGGTCATTTAAGCTTGATAAACAAAAAGAAATGTATGATTATGCATATGAGCAGCTGCTAATGTAAACCTGTGAAGGATCCTCGGATTGAGATTGTCCCTTTAGCTTCCATAACTCAGTGGGCTGGCTGGTTGTTGGTGAAAATTTGGGGAGAGAAAAGGAAGAAGTTTTAACACACGTGCACAGGTTTTAACATGTCAACAGCTTGTTCTTTATCGCTCATAAATTTTCTATTATGCTATGTGGAATAAAGTGGAAAGATTGACCCAGCCATGGCTTATCCCTACTAATTCATCAAGTAAAAGGAGTTTGCAGTCTGCACCCTCACGTTGCTGGTAGGAGGGAGACTGAAGATGCTGATGGCTCGGTACACTGCTGCTTGAAGAGGTATATCTTGCCCACCTAGATGATTTTTCTTTCTCCTACTTTTGTCATGGTGAAGAATTGCTATTAATCATACAATTATGAAGACATTACAGTGGTTTCTAGCTCCCTACCTTCTGGACAAATGGCATGTTTCATGAAAAAGTGGATACACGTCTCTGTTGACCCCAGATGAGGATGTCCAAGTTTGAACTGCGTGTTTGGTGTGTAGAGTCTTTATGTTCACAAAACTTCTAAACAATTGCTATCTCTTAGTACAACAGATGTTTCTCTTTTCTTGTATCCTTCTTTCTTTTATAAATTTGTTCATTTGGGTGAAGGGAAATATTTTAGTTACTCACAAAATCACTCGGAGGAGAGGAAAAGCACCAGGGGCAGAGGGGAGGAAAAGCCTTGGACTAGGGCAGTAGAGTCCAGTCTGGTTGTGTTGTCCAAACTGAAACCTCTTTAGGTTTAATAGCCAGATTCTGCTCTGTGGCAAAGCCATGCTGCTAAAACCACAGGCTGAGACATCCATCAGCAAAGGTTTCACTTGCCTCTTTAAAAATTGAGAGAATGAAATTATTGTGTCATTGATAACTGCTTTTCAGTTAACAGACTCTTGCCACCAATAGCAAGGGCAAGTAGGCACAAGCATTAGTGGATTGGGTTTTTTTCAGATTAGCTGGTAAAAAGATCTGAGCAGCAGTTAGCAGAATCTTTGAAGATTTTCTTTTATTTGCTGTTTGCTGTTGTAATCATACTTGACAAAGCAAGTAAATGTGGTACAGACTCCTGTTTGAGGGCCTGAAAGTTTTTGAACTAGCCAGCGGCTGTCAGCCCCTTTAATTGATGACTGGTTGCAGGTGGAGTCTGCTCCCAGACTGGTTGAACTTCCACATTGTGGTTGCTATCCTGTTCCTGGTCCCTACTGATCTTAGGTGTGTGTAGCCCGTATTGCAGCAAGACCTCTGGGGAGACAAACCTCCTGATATGGTTCTTCAGAACAGATTCAGGTTGTTCAGCAGCACACACTGAATGGGGGTTGGCAGCCCCAGCGGTTGGGACAGGGCTGTAATCGTGAGGTGAGGCCCCTCGGTGAATTAGGCTTGCTGCTCGTGCTTCTGGGCCGGCCCCCTCTCCCGAAAGTCAGATACTCTAGGTTTCTGACAAAACCTGCCTCAAGTTACCTGTGATGCTTTATGAGATGTGACGGTGCTTGCTGTGTGTGCTGGTGTGCTACTGAGAGGTTTGTCTCAGGTGACTTAGGGCACCTATTGCACTGTTCCCGCTAACGCTCGTAGGGAGCAGCTGCTGCTACTGCCTAAGACATTCAGAGGCAAAATATTTTGTACTTCCCATTGGAGCAGGGAGAAATTGCTTCCTGTAGTTCCAATCACTAGCTGCCACAATTCTAGGCTGAGTTCACAGCTTAAATTAGCAGAGAAGCAAGAAAAAGTCCTTGGGAGTCTTAAAAACAAACCAGCCATGATGTTCCTTCATCAAGAGCAAGAAACTTTAAGATGCTGCTGGGTCCTTTTTCCTCATCAGGAGGATTTCCATTTACAATAAAGCTCTGGCTGGGGAAGATGGGAACAGAAAGAATTCATGCATCCCAGGGTATCAGAACAGGCTTTATGGGCTATTGGAGAGGTGAACACATCACAAACTTCAACACAACAACTCTGGTTTTATGTCTGCTGTCTCTCTGGTGTAAATGACCTTTATTCTTTGTTGTTCAGATGATTCCCTCTCCTTAAGCTTGCTGCCATGGACATGGTGTGGCCACCCACAACATTACCTTTAGGTTTATCTACAAGGCTAGTAGTACCACAGCTACAGATCACTCTTCCTCTGTCTCAGGTCTGTCCTTGGAGGTGTCTTAGGTGGGTTGAGGAAGTGGGGCCAGGAGAACAAAGTCTGTGTGGCTGATTTCAGTATGGACAAAGAGAATGAATGGCAGACTTTGTGCCTTTGGAGATGGAAGTGTTTGGCGGCTTTGTCTTAGGGAAGAGATGAACGGTGTGTAGCATTGTTCACACTGTATTACTGCCTTCCTGCAATTAGCCAAGCAGAAACTCAGTGTTTTCACAAGCGAAAAACCCACTTGTAATGTCCCAGTCTCATGGGGAGCAGACATCCCAAAGAAAAGCATCAAATGTTTTTGCTGAATTCCAAACAACAATTGTTAGACACTTGAAAACTCCCACAAGATGGATAATGTAATTATAGATGTAGGTGAGACAGGCGCTGAAAATGTTGAAATGTCAACCATAGTACAAACATTTTTGTCTCAGACAGCCATAGTGCACTTTGACACTTGAAAATCTGCTAAAATCGGCAGTGCCTTTGTGGAGGGGCTCAGCAGCTATCTCATGTTTTAAAATGACAAAACCTTTTTTTCCTTTTATTGTTGTCTCCTGTGTCTCTAACTCTAGGACTAAATGCACAGACTGGATTTTATATGTTTATGGGTCATCCCAAAATACAAATGTTGTCCATTTCAGCCCCTACCCTCAGCAAAAATGAACATCATAGGTCCCTGTAGGAAAATGGCAGTTCATCTGAAAGCAGCAGTCTGATTTTCTTCTGTGAACGTGCAGAGGGATTGAATTTGAGACCCTGCGAAGTGTCTTACCCTGCTAACCCTCACCATAACTGTGATTTCTTTGTTTACTCTGGAAACCCACAATGAGTACTAAGTTCCAAAGACGTGACTTGCCTCCTTTGCATGCGTCTTGTTGGAAACTGTCATCCTCCCATATGCAGAATAAGACCCTTTGACTTCAGTGGACTTCTTTGTGCAGCAGGAAATCCAGATTAAAATAACAGAATAGAATCACAGAATCACAGAAGCAAATAGGTTGGAAAAGACCTCTGAGATCACCGAATCCAACCTATGACTGAACAACATCATGTCAACCAGAGCACGGCACTGAGTGCCGCGTCCAGTCTTTCCTTAAACACCTCCGGGGGTGGTGACTCCACCACTTCCCTGGGCAGCCCATTCCAATGCCCAATCACCCTTTCTGTGAAGAACTTCTTTCTAATGTCCAACCTAAACTTCCCCTACTGCAGCCTAAAACTACATCCTCTTGTCCTGTTTCTGGTTGCCTGGGAGAAGAGA
>VZRE01000918.1:0-265804 GCA_013396775.1 Cephalopterus ornatus
AAAGAAAAGAAAAGAAAAGAAAGAAAAAGGAGACAGATTTCTGTGTTTGGCATTTGTTTTTACGCTGGCAGTAGCATGTGCCCAGATCCCCAGATCCTGCTTATGAGTGATGGAAAAGAAAATGCTTGATGGATTCTGACACAGAGGGACCATCTGGGCAAGGTCTGAACTCAGAGTTGTAAAAGCCCCATGAGAAAGTGAAATTCAAATATGATGCACCCCTGCCACTGCCACACACAGAGAATGACTTGCAAGACAAAAGGCAGTGACAGCTCCAACAAAGCTGTTTGCATAGCAGAACACTGGGATAGTCAGCTGGGGAAAACTGAGGTGAAAAGGACTGAGCCACTAGACTGGCAGAAATTCAGCTTCAAGATGCACCTCACATCAAATATATGATTTTGAACATGTAATTTGTTATTATCATTCCATATGGATACTGCAATAGTCCTGAGACACTGTGTGTACTGGGAGCCACACGGATTCATAAAGAAATAATGATCTTTGTTGCAATACATTTAAGGATGCTGAAAAGGCAAAATGGGTATCAGTATATCAAAATAAGACAGAAGTCTGTGAAAGTTAAAATCCTCAGCCCCAGTCACTGACTAAATCGCTAAAAATAAAACCAGATTCTACTGAGTCGATCCAAAGGCTGCTGTTTATTTCAAAGTAGCTTCGGTCACACTCTTGTGAAATCTAATATCCTCATCTTTGTCTCTGGCAATAGAGTCTCTGTTACATTGACACACTGTTGGCATCACCATTTTTCTCTGGAAAGACTTCACAGAAATACTCATCCTTTTCTCTCCATTTCCTGTTGATAAAGTAGAGCTAACACTGCTTGCCCTTCTGACTTCCGTTCTCATACCCATTTTCTATTCAATACTTAAGGGCAAAGATTTCTTCCTTTTATGTTCTCTGCAGCACTAAAACCTAAACTAATAACTACTCCTGGTAAAAAATGTGGCTTAAATGAAGAGAACAGTAGTTATCCTCTCTTTTGGAAAGTGGAGCAGTAAGGATTTGGCTGTTTTGCAATGTTTCAATAAAAAGGCTTGAGTAATAAATATAAATTTTTGAGGTCATGAAGTACCAGCCACTACCATTGCATTTACCAGAGCAGGCTGGGAACACGAAGTATTTTTGCAATCAAAGTCCCTGCCTTCTATTCTTCCCTCCTTTAAAAAGGACTGTGTGTTTGCCATTCTCATGGAGAAACCAGTTTGTGACCTTGTTTCTTAGATAACACTTCTTCCCACAAAAGTGATTAAAACAGTTCAGAGAGCAAATTTTGCTTGTTTGGCTTTTGGGTTTTTTATGATTTCTACTCCTTTGAGAAAGCAGATGCTTGAACATTACTTCAGTGAAGGCACTAATAATAGCTGAATGAGTGTCGGTGCATAAATGCATCATAATATAATGACAAATTGGCTGCCACAAGATCATTTTGGGCAATTCCATACTTTAGGTTTTAAAAAAATATTAATAACTCTTCAAAAGCTACAGCTTCCAAACCACCCTATTTCCTGTGTTTTCCTTGAATATAGAACGGGGAAAAAAACCCTGGAAATACGAGCAAAAGCTTTGTTTGCCGTAAGATCAGCCACACCATAAAATAAACTTTCATAAAAAGGAGCGACATTCTCCATAAATCTCAATTGCTTTATAGACAATAAAGCAAAGTTGTCACAGGGGTGACATCATTGAGCACACAGGAAATGTTCTTCGTAGAAATGCTGATTTCAGTAAATCTTAGGATTCTCTGCAGCTTAAAGTGTTGAGGCAACCTCTAGCCTAGCTCAAAGTCAGTGGCAGGGGCAGGTGAGGATAAATGAATAGGAAGTAGATAATTTTTCTCTTTCGAATAGCAATTAAGAGCCAGAGGATCAGGTTGAAACCACCTTTGAGGATTCATATCCCAGATAGACTAGTAAAAAATTTGGCCATGAAGAGTCCAGTACAATCACAGCTCAACAAAATACCACACCACACCATCAGCTTTTGAATTTTCTTTGTCCATGAATCTACCTGGTTCAACTATAGACCACTAACTGCACCTCTTGGCCCAGTTATTTGAGTATCTGACCCTAATGGTCAAGAATTACGTGTATGTTCCTCATCCACATCACCAAAAGCAGCTATTCCATCCCTATTTATTTCTTCAGCCTCAACACTTGGGCGACTTGAGATGGCAAATGTCTTGTTTCCAGTTTTGTGAGATTCCCAAACTGAGTGGAAAGCTCCATGGTTGAATATTTGGCCACATTAAATCTTAGAAAACATTGCTGCCAGCTCTTCAGTGAAACACATCCATGGGTTGAAAGAAGGGAGGCCTTCAGAAAGGGACTGAGCACAGGGGCCTGTTGCACTTGAATCCCCAGCATTTGTTCATTATTTTTTCTTGGCACAGACAAATTATTTATAGGTACCATGGGAATTTTTTAGTGCATAAGAAGTTATCTCTCTCTTTTTTCTAGCTGCTTTGTTATTCACCCTTGATGAACATCCTCTGATGTTTATCTTTTTGATTTGCCTTCTGTTTATTTACAGATATAGATTTGCTTCTCTCCCCTTCCAAGTAACTTTGGAGCAAAGCTTTCAGTAAGGGATAGCCTGAGGTGGCTGAGCATACAGTCTTTCTTCTCTGCTTGTTTAGTTGGGAGGCTGCAAAGAACAAGCAGACCAAAGTTCAGCCCCATTTACACAGCCTAAATACAGGATTATTTATCAACATCTCTTCTGAAGTCATCCAGGAGGCTTCTGGAGTCATGCCTACCTTTGGGACAGGGCTGCCAGAAGAATAGTAATGCTGAGATTACAAGAATGTGAGTAAGAACAAGGAAAGGGAGAAGGTGATGACAGCAGAAGAATACAGAATGCAAAAATATTCATCAAAGGTATAATTATTGATTTGCAAGACAAAGTACTTGTCTACCTGGAGACAGAGAATGGCCGCTGAGATAAGCTACACCAACAGAAATAAAAGCAATAAAGGTAAGTTACTAGGCCTTGGAATTTGCTACATATTTTCTTGTAAATCACAAGTTTTTTTCCAAACATCTGAAAGAGACAGGACATTATGAAGCAATATATTTCTTTTCTTGGAAATTCTGCTAGCACACTGGAAGAGGTTGAAAGGGAAATTCAGAGTAGTGACATGTTAAAGTGGATGAACAAAAAATTTCATTGTGGCTTCTGGTAAGAGTAGAAGACATTTGTAAATCTAAAGAACGAGAAAGGGAGGACTTGACCAAAGCCACAGATGAATTCACACACATGCATTAGAACTCCTAGAAGAGATATCCAGAGATTGCTAAACATACACATAAACTTATAATGACCCCAAGCTATAAATTTCTGGAAACTGGGGGAAGCACTGCTCTGTGCTTGTCTTGCTCTTCCATTCTTTTCCTATCAGTTTTCCTTGCTGCTGGACAGTTGGACTTGACTAGTTGGAGCTTCAGTCTCACCCAGTTCTTACACTGTTATGTTCTTAACTAGGGGAATAGAGAACTGACTTCACAACACAGCTAAAGGTGTCACTTACATGAAAATGCTGTACCCAAAAAAAGTAATTTCTAATACCCACTGAACTGTGAAATATGTTCTCATTGGGATGTGCACCACTGTATATGCCCAGTAGAGATTTCTCGGCACAGTTCCCTGAGCTGGAATCTAACGCCAACGTTTCTACAGTTTTACATTATATCCATTCCTAAAGAACATTTTCCTAAAGAAAAAAACCCAGTATTAATGTGATTGTTCTGGATCTCCCCCATTAATGTCGAGAGAAGAATCCTCATTGCGTGGAAGGCAGGAAAAGTAACACCTTTTGTTGCTGGGTACTGGAGCTGAACAAATTATTTATAATGAATAATTTATCTGACTAAATCAGATGCTTTCTGCTTGCTGAAGACCAACAATTCCTCTAATATATATGTATTTCAACAGTTGAGTGTCAGACAATTCCTCGGCTGTAGGGTACCCATGAGTTGTTGGTGAGCATCTCTCTGAGAGTAGCAGCTTTCACTGGCTGAGCTCTGTATGAGGCCAACACAGTTTGGGTGATGGACAGAAGTCTTCCCACCACATCCACAGGGGACTTAGGGCCAGCAGGTAGGTTGTGCCTGGGGAGTGTTCTGTGTGAACACTATGTCTGTTCTGGATGGCTGAGTCTTCAAAGCACTTCCAGCTTGCACATGTATAATTCAAGTCCTGTGAATACCAGCTGTGACAGCCTGGGTTACTATTTGCAAAGAATGATATTTTATTGGGAAATGATGAGCTATTTTGATCCATCTGTACATTTTGATATAGTGCCAAAGGAAGAATTGGGGCTGGTCAAAAACATAAACAAAAGGTCTGGGCCAAGGCCCAGTATTGGCATATATTTGAGACAATTTAATTAACTAGATGATTAGATAATGTCCAGAAGTGACTGCAGAACCAAACTCTGAGACGGGACTTACTCTGTAACTTCCACCAGCAAACCAACCCTTCCCCATATGATGTGGGATGAGACAGTCTGTCCCTGAGTGCAGCACAGAGCGACGGAGATGAAGGGCAGCACATGAGGGTCACAGGGAGCCTGTGGGTCACGGCAGTGCTGGGACTGTCTCACGTCTCAGGCATCTCATGCACACACCGGCTGAGAATGTCTGACCGGGGGAGGGAAGGAAGAGTGAGCGAGGGATGTGATGAAGGACAGTGACTCAGGCTGCCATATTTGGTGTGCAGGCAGAAGCAGAGACATGAGTCACCCATCAAGCCAGTCAGGAAGGGTCAGCTTTCTATCCAGAAGATTAATTTGAGAGTGGCTGATTTCCAAGAGGAAATCAGATGGAGGGATGCAAGAGGCAGTGTTTCTAGAAGAGAGATGTTTCGGATCATGTGACATGAGAGAGAAGATTAACCAGAAAGACACAATATAAGTGAAGATAGAGATTATTTTGGAAAGGGAAGGGAAATGAGGGGGATGCACAGCCCCTTTCCCTCTCCCCCAGTAAAACTATTTAAGGCTTGGGACTATAAAATTCAGTTTACTATGTTTGTAATTTCTTCCTCTCCAATGAAACTATTTAAATCCCTCACATGATGGAGCTGAGGGACCTCTTTTTAAAAGTACATATTTTTATAAGCATCCGAGAGAGAAGAAACATCGGATGAAGATTTTCTGGGACATTGGCTTCATGTAGAGGTACAAATCATACTGCTACCACAAAATCCAAGAAGTGAGGCAGGCAGATTGCGGATGTGTTGCATGCTAAGGTGATCTATCCTGGTGGGCAAAGCCATGCCCAATAAAGGAGTGAATCAGCCACTCACCAGCACACTCACAGTGCTGTGTCCCCCAGAAATGGGGCCTCACCAGAGTTCGTGGCTCCTGTCACAGTACAGAAAGTTGAAAAGTAACCATGCTTAATGCTCTTTTTGTCTCTTAAAATGCTCATTTTTTTCTCTCTGTTGACTAGGCTCTCGTTTCATGAATGCTACACTGGATTGATTTACTCCAAGGTTATTCCAACAACCTTCTCCCTCTTGTAGGAGGCACCAAATGTGAGGCTGAGGGTCAGCCTAGCTCTGGTCCTATCTGAAGACAACACTTGCACTATCAAGTTGCAGGAGGGGAAAGGTGGTGTAATATGATTATGTTACCATGTCCTACATCCAGGGAGAGGAGGAAACACAGGGAAATCTGTCACAACCCTGGGAATATCAGTTAACGTTGTCTGCAGCCACATTGCCTCATCTACAAAACAGCATTTATGAATTTTCCCTGCTCCATGAGGATATTCTGAAGATGTAGTTCAGCTGAAGACAGTGAATTGGAGTGTGTTTTTACTCTGTCAAACGTAATTTTCTATAAACTGTAGTTTTGGGAGTTTTAAAATCTTGCTCACACTACACTGACCGAAAATCTGATTAGGCATGCAGTGGAGAGTGCAGTGATTTCTGTTCAGAGTGTGTTTTCATTGGAACATCAGAACTATTATAACTGTCTATATAATATACAGGCTTGACATATATGGTATCATTAAGGATTTACATCTTGAGATAGTAATGGTTTGAGAGCACATGCCTTCTGGACTCTCTTGTCAATAATACAGCAATGAAAAATTTCCCTGATGACTAGTTTATATTAGTTAATACAGATTTTAAAAGATCATGAAATACCAGACAAAGTAATTTCTTTGCTTGTCATGAAGAGATTGCCTCCATTTTCTTAATACTCCAACTGTAATGATTTTCTCAGTGGAACCAAGGACTACAAAAATTCTCCCTACAGACAAATTAATATTTTCTTTAAGCAGGCACTTTTGGGCTTTTATTTACTACCTGAAACAGTCCATGGTGGAAGTCACAAGTACAGCAACGTGAGTATGCCAGCCATTAATGACTTGCAGCCTTCAGCAGCTGTGACAGTTGCCAAGGACTATGGTATTTCCCCCAAGGCCCTGGGTCTGAGTCTAAGCAATGGAGCAGAGAGAAGGGGTTAAGATATTCCAGGGTGTTAAAAACTATTTCTGGATCCCATCCCTGGTTTAAATGCAGTCCAGCTGGTGAAAATTCAACAAAAATTGACTGAGGACCTCTGCCCAATCAGCCATGTATTATCCATCTCTGACACAAAAAAAATCACTTTGCAAGACATTTCCATCTGTCTCCATTCACTTCTTGCCCTTGCTGTCATGTGTCTGAGCAGCAGCCACTGCATTTCCAACTCTCCAAACTGAGGTATCAAGACTTGCCAACTACCAGCCTTTTGCCATGGTCCTGTTGCATCTTCTCTCCCTCGGCTCCCTGACCTCTGTCCTGCAGCAAAGGGGTGTCTGAGCCCTCTGAGGCTGATCACACCACACAGAAGTGGTCTTCCATCTCTTGGTTCTTTCAGTGATCCCTTGGAAAGGTGCCCTCCAGGACAAAGCACTTTCAAAGCAGCCCTGTTTCTGATCCTCTCCCAGCAGCCACCTAGGAGCAGGTTGTTGTAACACCTTGTTGATCCCACTCACACGGGGCCCAAGACTTTCTCTTACTCCAGGGAGAATAATTCAAGAGATTAATCTGTTGTGACACAGATTTTGTTCAATAGTAGCTATAAAAACATGGCAGGAAGTGGGAGAAAGAGAAAGAATAGCCTGACTTGTGGTCATTTTTCATTTGTGGAATTTCTTAAATCCACTGTAAGATATATTTACATGGAGGGATGACTTAGTTTACACTTCAAACTCTGGGTCCCTAAACACATAGCTAACACAGAGAACCAGTGTTTCTTTCTTCTCTCTCACTTCCACCTTTCCCTACTCCCTCTCACAGTACCTGAAGGACATGATATTGTTATACTGGGGGAAACAACCATGGCATATGATGTGAAGCTGCAGAACCTTTCCATGAAACACATTTTATCTGATCTTTTTCCATAGAAGCGATCTGGAAGCTAAATGGAGCTGTAAGGCAGAGCTACAGAACTACTTCTCTTTCTAAAGCTCCTTACCATGCTCTACATTTGTCAGCACTCTGGGTGGGTACATGTTGTGGAGTGCCAGATGAGGAACCAAACCTGCTGGCAGGAGTCCAGGCTTCCCTGTGGTGGAGTCAGGAAATAAATGTGCCCATCTCTCATGGATCTCCAGAATCTGAGATCAAGTTTAAAGTTCACTGGCACATGTATATAAAGATAAAGATTTATAAAAAGAGAAGAAATAGTTGACAATCAAGGTTGCTGTGTCCATTTGCATGGTCACACCTGGATGGTAAGGATTTTTTCTGGATTTAAGAGTGGTATCCCCACAAACATGGCCTTTCTACAGTCTTCTCTGCTATTGCAGCTGCCCTAGATTCAAAACAAAAGCAGAAAAGGTATAAGGAAACCTTTCCAACAGAGTTTCTAGGCTGTAGGATAAAAAATATCTGCATCCCAATCCTGATATTAGTAAAAGGTTCCCACACAGCTGGGCTGCAGCTGCCTTGCCTCTTGTCATTAGAATCAGGCATTTGCTTGTCTGCAATATGCTACAGCTCCCAAGGGAATTGAAGATGGGTCTGTTTGTCTCCAAAAAGGCTGACATTAGGCAACCAGCAACACGAAACCTCATCTGTCTCCTCTGTGAACAGTAGAGGCTGTTCCACTTCAGAGAGTCTCCCGCCACCAGCGCAGAGCACTCGGCCATCCCTGTCTCGATCCATAGGGGAAGTTGTCTCTGTCCATGGCAGGGGGTTGGAACTAGAGGATCTTCAAGGTCCCTTCCAACACAAACCTTTCCAGGGTTCTATGAAACCTGGCAGAATGTGAACAACTGCCTTGTTCCCCTCCACTGTGGACTCAATGATCTTAGAGGCCTTTTCCAGTCCAAATGGTTCTACGACATTTTCTGGTCATGCAAAAGGAATAGAAATTCATGTGACAAGCAGTACTAAATTTAAGCTAATAAGCTATAACAAGACCTTTAATTCTGTCTGTTGATGATACAGAAACCAGAAGAAGGACTAAAGCTACTTGTTACAGAGCAGGATAATCTCAGCAGGCCTAACAGAATAAAAATTCATTTCTGCCTGTATACTGAGAATGACTCAGAATAAACATGGCAAGATCATCTTAATATAAAGAAGTGCCATAACTTCTTGCTTCAGGATAGGGAAGAGAGGAAGATTAAATACTTTCAGTAAATTAACTCTCATCTGAATGAAGCTTTTGTTTCATTTCTAAAAGAAACTCCTTTCTTTGTTGTCATTTTTTTTTTCTTGAGTGGTAAACAGAATGTAGAATTCCAGAAGCCTCATTTCTAAACAAGCAAATGTAATCAGTTTCACAGAGCACTGAGACAAATCAATATGGAAGGAGTCAGAAAACCAAACAAAAGCAATGAGAGAAAAATCTTACCCTATTTTTATGGCCATAACACACGGGAGAAGAAGATACTTAAAATTACAGAGCTAATTTCTAAAGCAGCAAACAACACTAGTCAGTGATAAAAAATAACAGTAAACTATTTCAGCTGAAAAATACCACAAGTCTATGATGATTATAACAACCCATGTGATGGTTATTATTGTCTGCAGTATAGAAACATCAGCTATTTTGGCTTCTTTTTGTTTTTTTTTATTTGTCATTAGCAGAGAGTAAGAGACCAGAAAAGTAATTATTGCCCAATTAACCCTTGTGACATTTCAGCTTCGTTTTCAGCTTCAAAGTTTGAGTTTATAGCCTGTTGAGTCTTTAGAAGGATAGCAAGACTTTACTGAAGACAGGCAATATCTGAGAGCTGCAAGATGCACAGAATCAACATTAAATTGGCTTTAGCATTCAGAGCCATGTCTCAGAGTCTGTCTGTGTCATAAGAGAGAAAAAATACTACATCATAAGTGGACAAAAAATCTAAAATCTCGTCCTTTTTTCTTTTTTTCTTAAGATTCTTCCTGTCCCCACTCCAGAAAATGTCATCTTTGCATAGAAAGCACAAGCTTTCAAGTCAGCTGAGGACCCACAGACTTTTCAGCGTATTTTAGGAGGGTAGAAGCTGGTTTGGATATCTTCAGAAGAGGGACCTTTGCTGTTCTCTGTTATTAAACACTAACTCACTTTACTTTTTCCACACCTTGAATAAAATTCGCAGTGAATTAATTTTCTCAGCTGCAAGTCAGGAAACAATACGAATGGAAAATAGGAAAGAACAAAAAAAAAAGAAAAAAAAAGCAGAACTGGAATAGAACTCTGTTCTTTTGACATCGTGTTCAACGAATCTGAACATAAGGAAAGAAGTACATGTCCACTATTGCAAAGGAAGAAAAATTACAGTGGCTAACTACAGTGTATGATTGCTTTTGGTGTAGGAATATCCCTTCCGAGTCACTGGGAAATAGAAAAACCAAATCACCCTTTAAAAAAAAGTCATAAAGTTCTATTTCTAATACGAAGGCTTAAATTAAACAAAATGTTAATCAGATCACCCACTATTCTAATTTCAGCACAAGAGAGCCAGAAGGAAACATCCAGCAAAAAAAAAGTTAATATTCATCTGGAGACATATTAAATGAAAATAATCACAAAGTCAACAAACTTCAGCCCATATAAAGTTGCATGCTCATTTTTATTCTGCCATCAACTCTGCTTTACCTTTGGGCCATTTCATATCTGCTTGAGTTATAACTGGTGTAATAAATGGGTTTTTAGGCAGCATATTTCCATGCAAATTTACATTGTCAAATTACTATTCTTATTCCAGCTCCATCATAGAGGAAAAAAAAATAGATTGAGGGATGTGTTTAAAAAAAATCCTTATGATAAAAAAATAAGGGTTTCAACAGACTTGTCATTTCAAATATTATTTTTCACTGGAATAGAAGTGTATGAAATTTAACAGTGGATCCAGAAAGCTTCTAGAGAAATTCAACTAAAGATCCTGTAAAAGTAAACCTGTCTAGAGAAGTTTTATTTTACCATTAAAAGAAAGTAAAAGAAACACAGTCCGAGCAATTGATTTTCATTGATTGGTTTTCCAAGGCGACCATTACCATTCAGTTTTCCCTACATACTAAAATCACACGAATAGAATTAATCGTAAAACACAGTATTTTCCTTTGGAAAATTCCTACATTCAGAATCAACTAAAGTTCAAGTGAGACATGACTTTAGCTGCACTTTTTTTAGAGAGCGTCACGGTGACTTCCGAGGCAGTAGCTGCTCAAAGTTGTACAAGCACGGCAGAGCTGCGCTGGACCCGAGCCCTGGGAAGCTGTGGAGGAGAAGCACAATGCAAGAGCTGAATGCGGTAATTTTTCCTGTGTTTGCACCATTCTCTTACTTTTTTAAAAAGGAGGAAAATTTCAATGTATTCTTTTTGAGGTTCGTGGTAGTGTGGAAAAGTGCTTGCAGCATGTGCAGCCAGTTGGCTGGCTGAACTGGCTCAGAAAAACCAGCCTTGTAATTTTGGCTATAGTAAATGCTGACAGAAATTTCTCTGATACTGTTCCACTGCAGCTGCCTCATTGTTCACTTTTAACGTAATCAGCACAGTGAGGAGGAAGAAAGGAGTGTTAATTTTATATCAAATAAACTTTAATTGAGTCTTTCATACTTTAGTACTGTGTAATAACCGCATATAAGGGTCTCTGGAGTTAGTTCTGGTTGTGACAACGTGGTGTCTCAAAAGCTTGTCTTGTGTGCGTTATGGTACATTCAGTTTTGTGTCACTGTCTTGCCACCTAAGTGAGAATGGTTCCTGAGACACCCCCAAACACCCCTGGAGAAGTTCCTAAGAAATCACACGTCCATGTTCAGCCAAAGAGGCTCCTGGGTAAGTGAGCAGCTCCTCAAAATAACCAAAAGGGTCAAGGTGGGCACTGTCGAGGAAGAAGGATAATGCAGAAGGGAGAATTCACTTGCAACCAGTGGCACATCAGAAGCCCCTGAGGCATGGAGGTGAGTTGTGACATGACTGGCAGTGACCTTCCAAAACCTCTGATGAAGCAGCCTGTAATCCACAGGGAGGAAAGCACGGCAGATCTCACCACCCAAAACCTCATGGCTCTGTTCTCCAGTTCACAAAATATTGCAGTTCCTGGTAAAAGAATGAACAATCTTCATCTCTGTCTCCACCTGTCTCTGCGTCTCATTACAGGGGAGGTGCATTAACACAAGGGGATTTTGACACAGCTAAACTTGGCTTACAGATAGAAAATAACCCCCTAAAATAGGGAAAGCTTTTTTCAAAGCATGTATGCAAAGAAGTGCAGCTACTTTCTCCTCCTCCTCAAACCCCCTTCTTTTGTTTATATCAATTTTAAGAAGATGACGCTCAGATGACTTTCAATCCATAGATATTACGGGTAAAACCAAATATTCTCACTGTTTTAGTTCTTACTTTCTCACACAACTTGTACCTGAATCACAGTCATGACAGTAACAAGAATAAAGGCCATGTTGCCTATCCCCCTTGTCTCAAGTTGGAGCATATTAGACTTAAAGTCATTCCTAGGCTGTTCTTAAAATATTACAAGGGTGGAGACTATAGATTATCTCCTCTAGATTTAATTAACCTTCCAGTTAGAATATATTTTTTAGAACTTCTCCATGTTATTTCATTCCATGGAAATTTTTCCCAGCCCAAGCAAATATAAAAAACAGTTTATCCTCATCCACATTTGGGGTTTTTTTGTGCAATCTTTGTGCATCCCACTTCTCCAGAAGTTGGGCAGCCCCAGTTCTTCTCATCTTTCTGGTTCTGAGATTTGCAATCACTTAACACTAATTATTTCTCATTCTTTCTAAAATATAGAAGTCCAAGACAGGAGATGGTTCTCAAAATTCCAAATTAAACCAGAATAAAAATACTGTGAGAATGCTGCATTTTATTCTTTTTTCCTTTTTTTTTTGCTTACTTGAGGAGCCAAGACTCACCAATGAATGTATTAGCAGTGCAATAGCCAAAGAAACCTGTCACTGATATTTATTATTAGACCTGGACAAAAGGAATAATTTATCTGATTAGTTTCATCTTTGTCTGTTTAATTAACTGAACTAATTCTTTGCAAATAGTTCTTGGTTGTTAGCATATTCCCAAGCACATTGTGGCAAGTATTAATTACTTCAAATTTAATTTGCTTTGCTTGATTGACCAACAAGGTCACACTGCTCTGTGGCTTTGTGTTTGAAAGAGGGCAAAGAAGCCCCAAAGAAGCTTCTCAAAGAAACGCAAGTTTTCTTTGTCCAAATATTCTACAATCATCAAAACTTTGTTCTTTTCAGAATTATGCCTACGAACAGTCTTTGCTGGAGTAATTACAGAAAATGGGCAGTGGAAAATGAAACAAAGCAAAAAATAATTCTCTTCCTTTCCTTCACTATGTACAGACTGATTCCCTTCCTGCCATCATCTTCCCGACCAACTCTGCATCTCACAGCACACAAACAGGTACATTTTGATGGGAAAATTATGAAGCCAAGGAATAAAGCAGAACAAAGGAAACAGCTGTTGCCAGTCAAGGCTGGAGAAGAGAATCGGAATTAACATGGAATTTGTAAATTTAGCAAATCTATTTTGAGAATTCGGAACGATGAATCATTCCCCACCCCCCCAACTTCCGATATGCCTCGAGAGAAAGTTCGTTTGGTTTAACCCTGGCCCTCCATTGTCTTTTAGCCAAAAAAGTCCTACAAGTGCTGTGTCTCCAGAGACCCTGGACTACAGGTCTAAAGACACATCCTAAGCTGTTGCTTTTACCTTTCAGTCATTTTTATTAATGAGTCTATTTTACCTCTACTGTAACTAGCTGTGCATTTACCATGCAGAGCTCCTGGCTAGTCACTTCATTTCTCTGATTGCCCTTAGAGATTTAACTTTCCAGGTTTTAGAACTAGGAACCACTCATCAGGAAAACTGGTAGGACCCATGAGTAGTCCAGCTGAGCACCCAACTGGTGCTAAGGGAGAGCAGCCTCCTCAGTGGTGTTGGAGAACCCCAGCCCTGTATGGATAACAGCCAGGGAAAGCAGAGAAGGGTTAGATTTCACCATGGAGAAGAAGTGGTTCTGCTCCTGTTATCTACCTCTATTTTTTTACCTCATCTCTTGTTTGGCTTGCCTACCCTCTACTTAGATGGGTGTTTCCTTTCCTTTTGTTACCCTACCCCACATTTTTCCCAAGCATTCTTGGAGATGCCCTTTTCCTGCAAGCCCCATTCTCTGTAGCGCCTCTCCCTCTTCTATAGATGGTCTTTTTAACCTTTTTTCTACTCCTTTCTCTCTAACCCTTTTTTATCCTCTTACCTTCTCTCATAGTACTTCTCTGCCCTGTAACCTGCCACTTTCTGCTCAAAAAGGAAACAATAAATCAATAGCCTACACTGTGGAATTGCTGCCTTTTTCACTTTATTTAAATTCTGCCCTCTTAAGAATCAATTCAAAACTCCAATATCACAGCTGGAAGGGAAAAAAAAAGTCCATGCAAGTATTTTCTTCACATACAGACCTTCAGTGCCTGTACACATCCAGACACACACAGCCCAGTGGCACTTGAAAAATACAGGTGGTGTGTCAAAAATCACGCTGTCACTTCTCTTGAGGTTTTGGTCTCCTTTCAGTGTCAAGGGAGCCAGCAGAAAGGAAAACTAAGCTTTTGCTCTTTCCATTTCACATTATGTGCTCCTCAGAGAGGCAAATTTTTCCCGCAGAACATTGTGTCAGATGACAGAAATTATAATTTGCCACACAGCAATATTGATTTAAATTATCCCACAAAACTACCAGAAGGTCAGGCTCTGAACATGCTATTCATATCCTCATCGATTGACGCGTTTGGCCACAACAATGCCACCTAGAGCTTTTATTTTGGCCGGGGAATGGATATTCTCTCCGTACAGACCCACAGCCTGCAGCAGCAGCTCAGCATTGGAGCCCACAGCCACAGGTACCAGCTGGGGGGTGGGCAGGGGCCAGCACTGACCAGCAGCTGGACAGGAGCTCCATCCTAGTCCTTGCATCATGTCCCTGACTATTGCACAAAACACAGTCCAGGTAGTGCTGATTCAAGTCATAAAAGCAGCAAGAAGTTTGCCTAAAAAAGTCAGTGCCTGTGACAGCCATCAGGAAGGAACAGATCTACGTTCATAATGCATTAGGCAACCACTGAAGACATCTCAGCTACTTTTAGTGAAAGAAAGGGCCCGTAACACCTGGGGTCCAGCTGAGACTCTTCAGTGAAGTGCCAAATCTGTGTGGGACTCCTTGTCCTCGCAAGAGGGTAAATATGAGTCAGTGTGTTAGCAACGGACAAGACTTGCTCCATTGGAGAAAGTATTTCGTTTTCAGGAGCAACTCATGGTCTTACGTTACAATTTCCCATGGCAAAAGCCCCTTGTGATCCTGAAGCCCAGGTGCATCTGGCATAATTATTTGGTACGTTTATTAGAAAGGCATCCAGTTGCTTTTTGGTGCTTGGGCTAAATTCTAGCTGGTCCTTTGGTGGCAAATGAGAGGCATAAATCAATGGCAGTTGATCAGTAATTATACAAAATTACAGTATGCTTTTATGGTGTTTTTGAAAGAAAGTGTCATTTTGCTACTCAGCCTGACTAATTTCTGGCTCATACTGAATCATTGTGCCATGTTTGCAGCTCATTAAAGCCACGCTTGCATATCTCTCACCACTTTGCCCTGAGTTTTGTAACGAAAAAGGGGAGAAATTACACTTTCTCCCGGATTCTGCAGTATATTCTGAATAGCCTAGAGGTGACAGGGCTTCTCCAGGCCAAAGCCAGCCCCGCCGGCTGGGCTGACAGCACAGCTCACGCCTCACCCTGCAAGTGAAGCAAGGTCCCTTACTCAGCCTCTCAAATTGCCATGCCGGGCTCAGGCTTGGGCAGAGGCGCAGGTTTTAAAGCCTCATGAGGCTGTTCAGCCCTGTCTTGTGTCTTACAGACCAACCAGACACAAGGAACCTGGAGCCAGATCACAAGCACACGTATACACACAAATCTTCACACTCCAGAAAATGTTCCTACAGCACAAAAATCAAAAATTCCTTTCAATACTTTTTGGCTGGATGTGGTTTTTTTATGGCCAGACTGTGCTGAACTAAGGATTACTTACAACGTACCCATACTTATTTCCACTTTGAAACATTGACTTTGGCCTGAATTTTTCCCACTTGTTTCTATTCTGTTTCAACATCCTGGGAAATTTTACTGGAGAAATAGAAAAAATATTGGAAAATAACCAACCACACAAAACAGTGTTCTCTCTTCTGGAATACCAGATGAACCCATAAACCGAGGAGAGGATCTCTTCCCTTGCAAAGCTAATGTTTCCCCGTGGCCTCTTTTATGCATAGTTCTAAATTATTTTCAGCAAAAGTGGTTATTACAGCCACCATTAGGCAGCATTTTCTGATCACACGGTCTTGCTCCATTAAGGGCAGCCTCAGAAAGCAGGACAGCAACGCATCTGAACAATGTCAGCATCCCCAGCTGACTTCATGACAGGATTCTGCTATACTAGAGGCAGCCAAAAAGCCAGCTGGAATTACCTTGCTTTCTAGGCACTTCTAATATCCATATTGATAACACCCAATACCATCGCAATACCTTGCACCACTTCAGGTGTTCAGCACTGTTCAACAGCTGTGATCACTCAGCCTAAAATGAATTTTGGGCAGCATCAGCAGTGGTAACAAGGTGAATATGCTTCTCCAGGAAGCTCGGAGAGGGAAGGCAAAGAGGGAGAGACTTGGTATTCCTGGAATCCAAAACAAAAGTCTTTGTCACAGAAACCCAAGGAAAAATTTCAGTGGGGGACACTTCATTTTGCCTCCTCCTGTTTCAGAAGAGTCTAACATTCCTCTCTCAGAATACAGCTTTAAATTGGAGTTAACATTTGGACTTATAAGCTTGTCTTATTTTCTCAAGTACTAAATGCCTAACTTTGGGTGAGATCATTGTCATCTTTGCTAAGCAGGATCCTCAGGCCCCCAAACGGATTTAGGATCTTTACTTCAGTTAATCTGCTTGACAAGTTTGAAATGAATCTGCCATCTGGTACCCAAATATACCTAGAAAATAAAAAACCTTTTGGTTGTGAGTAAAGAGAGAAACAATAGGTCTGTAACCCTCCCCTTCCCTCCTTCTGCCATGAATAAATACAGAATATTTGGGGTTTTTAAATTTTAATAATGTTTAGATGGAGCAGAAGCAGTAGGAGTCATATGCTACTTTAAGAGGCTAGGAGAGATCAAGCAGAAGGGAATGAAAGCCTTTTTTTTAAATGAGAAAATTCAACAATCACGATATTTTTTCTGTAGTTTTTTGTGTTTTTACCAACTTATTTAAGGAAAGGCATGTTAGGCTGTCTTAATTCCAGGTTATACTTATATTTGAACAATTCTGAGTCTGTTGGTGACTATTAACAACCTCTAACTTTAGGCAATTTAGCATCTAATGTGAATGACCAGTCTAGCTGGGATCCCTGCAGGGTTTAATGGGAAAAGAGTCATACTTCTTCAGATGCCAATTCACTGAAAGCACCTAACCTTCATATCCTTAGTTCTCCCAGAAAACTTTTTTTCTCTGTTAACTCTTATTGAATGCTAGGCTCTGACACCTTCCCAAAATTTCAACCTCTGACACCTGAAATTATTAGAAAAGCTCTTGCACAGTTCATGAGGAAATAACCATGCAACACCAGAAACAGGCAGTAAAAATACTCCCACTGCCCACATTACTCTGATTTCCAGAGCACGTATTTAAATATAAACCAACATTTCTGAAGTAACATTGTGGGTGCTGTCCCCAAGATATTCTTCCATCAATAAGGACACATGATCATAAATTAATTGAAGTATGCTCCATGGCAACCATAACGAACAAATTCACTTCAAATCCTGCCAAAATGGCAACATCTCAAATTTAATATTGCAATACGTTGTCTGTTAATTAAAGACCAAGGGCTAGTTTCAAAGGGGAACTAGTAAGGTTTAAAAATATGCCAGAGATAATGTATTCCATGCATTCCTAATTCTGTGGGCATCCTTTAAAACAAGTCAGAATTAATTATGTATCAGAGCCAGCCCCAGTACAAGGGACTAATTGAATTTCTTACAAAATTATGGCACAGTAAGAGGCATTGCATGGACTGCACATTCTGTGCTACGCTACACACCGTGGTGGAAATGGGCTTCCATTCTGCACTTGACTCAGTGCGAAGGCTGCTGCCAATTAACAGTGTTAATACATGTTAATTTAAGATTTCCCTTTTTCAACTAATTGATATCTGATTAAACACAGAATAAGGTTTTTTTAAGTGTTCATTAAATAGCTAAAATTTCCTCACAAGTTTCATGTTTTATATGAGGCCACAATCAAAAATTATGTAGCTCATGTAATTTCCAAATCATTATAGAGTAATTCGACTTATCGGTTACATGCTAATTAAACTTCAACTGAATGCTCTTTCTGCAATCAGTTGACATCAGATAGATGCACGGTACCCATCTCATTAGGGAAAAATGGAATAGCTAAGGCACTTAGAGTGGAGCATGGCAGAGAGAGCATAAAAGCAAGTCTGCTCTGTTATGGGAACAGCACCTGCAGCTCTCAAAGCTACAAGGCAGTCAAAAATCCACCAAAGCACCCAGGGCAAACAGGCATTAGGCCAGGCTTCCAAGTGGTTCCCAAAGTCTGAACTAACACAGGTATTTTGCCTGCCCTGTGCTCTGTTCTGCCACTGTCACACTGCCACTAATAACAAACTCGACTGGGTTCATGTCTGCTTTAGTGTATCCACAATCTACTAAAGCTCAGAGCGTCCCAAGAACACCAGTTATGTTCACTGACAGATTGTGCACACATCAGAACATGGGGCAATCTATTTTTGGAGACCTACTAAACCAGCTGCTGGTCTGCATGCTGCTCCTGCTGTGCAGTAGTTAAGAACTCACAATTTCCACAGGAAATCAATCATCCATGAAGAAAAGAAACAAGGGAAGAAGCATTGATACACCCCAAATTTGTATGTGCTTTCCTCACCTGGTGAAATACATTCATCACCAGTATGATAAAAACAGAAAGATTTGGTAACATTACATGATAAGAAAGAAATAAGACTTATGTCCACTGTGAGATTCACTGGCTTTTTACGGAATGATTGGATGGGGGAATTTGGGGAACACAAAGTGATGACAACTGTAACTGTTCCTAGTAATTAATGGGAAGGAAATAAAAAATGTGAGAAAACACCAGGTGCTTTTATGGCTCTTTCCAGCTTTTTATCTGCTAGCACTTCTTTTCTCTGAGACTGTGCTTAATATCGCTTCTCACTGCTGGATTTGTTTTTGGTGGCTGGCATCAGGAAAAATTCAGATGAATCTTCTTTCAGGGAAAGGGGAGGGAAAAGCAAAAGAAATGTAAGCAAATTTCCTTTTTGGTGTTCTCAGGAAGCTGGGTCATTACTCCTCTCTCTTGAAGGAGAGAAAACCTGCCGAGCTGCATGGGAGATCTGCCTGAATGTAAATTATGGGGTTTAATCCTAAAGCTTATCAAAGGCACTGGAGTACAGCTCTGCTGTGTCCCAGCTGCACAGCTGTGAGGAATGCTGCTGCTCCCCTCAGCCCACGGATCTGCCAAAACACAATCTGTGCACCCAAAGCACATCTTCTGTTCCTCACCATGGGAGCCTGCACCAAAATAAGATGATAGAACCCAAGGAAACACATGTATTTCAAACCCACAGGGACCAAGCAGCTCCCAGAGAGGTTTTCTTTGGTTGTTTTTCATTTTTGGGGGTTTTTTTGTTTAGTTTTAAAAGAGCATAGATTTCTAAAAATGAATACTCTGTAGATCTGATTTCTCAGGCTGATATTCCTGTAGTGCAAATTTACAAGCATTTTCTGAGTTCCAAGTCGAAAGCCGAGCATGAGTTTTATTTTTTTAATGAAAGCCTGAGAACTGGCAGGAAGCTCTAGAAGAGATGTCATATTACTAATGTGAGGCTCTAAAAGTGCAATTAAGCATGGATGAGTATTTGCATTCATTGCAAACAAGTCACCTGAAAACAGTTAACCTGTCTGCTCAGGAGAAAGATCATTTCTTTGACCTAGGTGAACAAATCCTTTAAAAAATTAGTTTCTTCCATTAAAAAAAAAATAATTCTAAACCATGCCTGCAATTATCATCAACTTCCAGCACAAGGAAGATAATTATTTGTCTGAAAGCTAAAAAGCTACGTTTAACGTTTCTCATTAATGCCATAGGACAAACTGTTGAGCCTTTCAATGCTGTAACAGTGATTATCCTGCCTTACTTGGGTTTAAAAAAATTCTCCAAGCTTCCCGCCTCCAGAACAGCGTATCTAAACAAATGCTCTAAAGTCAGCCACGAGTCCAGGTTGAAAGAAACCACAAGCGGAGACTCAGCTGGGCTTTGGTACAGCTTTGCCTCTCGCTGGCCTTTGAAGGTTGTTGGGCAGTCCCCGTCCCCAGCCTGGCAGAGCTGGCCGCAACTCCTCATCCTCAGTGTACAGAGAAGGTCAGGTGGAATTCTGCTCCTACCCTTCCCCTTTCCTCACAGCACTGGTTGCAGAAACAGGGCTATGGAAACTAAGGGAGCCCCTCGGCTGTAACTGCACTGGGCGTCTTAAAATTAACATTCACCTCCCTGACATTCCCATCACTGCAGCAGGAACTCCCTTCCATTTGTTTGTGTGTTTAAGTGGAAAACAGGATTAGAGCTGACATACACCTTGTTATGTGATTACCACTGATTTGGGTGGCAAATCTGCAAACAGCTACAAGACCAGATAGAATCATATATCACTATTATTATACATGTGGTATTTTTGGTTTAATTTCAAAGTGACTCCCTTAATGGCACACTGATTTTATTTCTGTATTGAATTCCGTTTAATTGCCCCTTGTTTTAATCTTGCAGGAGCTTTTAAATCACTGAGAAGCTCTAAGAATGTCATCTGCTTACAGGTACTGTATGCAATAAGATGTATTGCTGCTATTGTTGCCATTATTAGGGGTGTATGTTATGGTGGGAATGTCATTTGATGTGTCTTATGGGAACAAAAAAGCAAAATGAAACCAAGTCTTTTCCCTTCCTGGCACTATGCCATTCCACTGTTTCTTTTCATATAACTTCTCATTCTTTTCAGTAATTGATTGCTTTTATTTGGAGGAGGGGAAGATGACATCCCCAGTAACACTGTCCTCTTGGACCATTCCATCAGGAGGAATGTGACTCGCTTCAAGCCAGCGGGGAACCGGCTAAGTGGGAAGTGGCAAATATTTTAATTTTGAGCTGTCTCCATCAGTATTTCCTTGGCCTTCTCTGTATGTGCAGCAGACTTACTTCCTCAGGCAACCTTTTGCACTTTCGTATTTTGTAATCACACACAACTGCAACTGTCTTTATCATACAAGCATAGGGGAATTTAGCAACATCCCATAAAGAGAAGGTTGACTGGCATTTTTCCTGATAAAATTTCATTTTCAATTGTCAAACAACAGTTGGGACATAAATTCTCTTCTACAGTTCACCTTTTAGATAAAGTTTTAGCTCAGGCTGTTCACCATCTTCAGAAGCTAAAACCAGGTAAAATGTATTATAACAGTCAAGGTAAAAAAAAACCCATAGAACCATTTAATTGAATATTTTTTCCTTTCTTTCCTCCTGGGGGCCATTCTGCAGCTTTCTGTGAGTAACATGATACAATACAAATATACATCTTAAACCCAGCACTGCTTTATACAATTGCATGCTGTTTCCACTGTTATTTAATAAATTGTCCTGTCTAATATAAATTGCCTTGCGTTCACCTAACTTCATTTTCACTTGCTCCTGTGGGGCTCAGAAATCTGGTTTTGCTAGAATTTTCCAGCATGAATTAGTTTCTAGGTTTGTAGCATGAATTTGGGATGAATGTAGGTAATTCTGAGTTGCCCAGCTTTTTAGGGTAGTCGATATGGGCACAAAGAACAGCACAGATGCTCATTCCAGTCCATAGGGGCTATTTCTCTCTATTCCTACTGATGTGCTTCCTATGACAATTACAAGTTATTTCCTCTATCCTTCCCCTGCCTCAAACCTCCCCACTACACAGTATAAAACTGACAAATTCATCACAGGATTTAAATTAAAGGTTGCTGCCAATGTTTCACCTCCAAACGAATGTAGCTTTTAATAAATTATCTTGAGCATAGGAGAGGTTCCATCATGATTCACTTTGGAACATCTCAAGTGCGGGGCATGCCAACAGAAATAATTAATTTCAACAAGGCTCTCTATTAAGATGCAGCATACGTGATTAAAGGAGTTGCAGTTTTGAACAAATGGTTCAACATGTTGGCGTCAAATGGAAATGTTCTCCCTCCTCAACTGGCTTGGCAGCCGTTGGACTTCATTATGAGGAGCAAAACACAGAAGCATGCAGACAGGTGCAGAGCAGCACTAAGGACTCCAAAACCAGGCAGAGCAACAGCTTCGTTTTGCTGTTAACAGAACAGAGACAGAAAAAGACCATCCATCCAGAGCCACGAAAACGATTCGGGGTGAGCATTAGTTTAAAATAATAATAATAATAATAATAATATAATTTAATGAAAATACTAGTAATTCACAGTAATGGGAGATGCCTGCAAAAATAAGGGAATTACCAAAATACATAAAGTGGTTTGTGATTGGTGCCTGCTGTCTCCCGTAAGCTTGTGGGAATGTTACAAAACCATCTGAGCACTCCTGACAGTCAAGTTGGTGTGTGAGACAATGGCAAATTATTCATCGTGAATAAATTACCAGATGAACACATTCTCCCTTTTTTTCTGAGGTGTGTTACTGGAGTACTTGAGGGTGTGGGAGGAACAAGGTCCTCAGCAAAGAACTGTATAAAAACTATGAGCAGAGAAAAGTAACAAATCTCCAGCCCCACTAAAACCAATAAACTAAATTTCCAAGACAATAAGCCGTGTCAGGAAGGAAAGTGTAAGATGAGCAATACTTTTGGTTATATTAGTGGCTCAATCAGATTCAGGACTTCTGGAAACTGCTAGACTAACAGTACAGACCAGGAGCAAATTAGGGATGGTAAAAAGAGGAGGTGAGTAAAGAACACATGGATTACTTCTGCTAGTGTTTGAGGACCAGCGGTGAATAGAAAATCAGGTCACAGCTAGATTATCTTGACTATCTGATTTTCATCCTCCAGATTTTTTGCAAATTTTAATGAGATGTTGCTCTGAGGGGGCATGACATTTTTCTGTTGCCTCCTTTTTACCGAAATGGTCTAAATAAGAGAATGAAGAAAGGTGAAAAGAGTGCAATCAGTGGATAACAAAGGAATAGCTGTGAAAATCACGGCTGATACACCAGCTTTCAGCGCCAAAAATGCAGTAGCAGGAAAGACGCGAACAGCAGCAAATAAACGCAGGGTTGCACATGTCCTGAAGCTGGCCTTCAAGCAATTTCCTCTGTATCCTATTCACACCATTTGGCTTGCTGGCTCTGAGTTTTTCTGTTTCTATTTGTTTTCCCTAAACGAGCAATTAGTCAAATCTGAGTTAATGAAGCTTGCTTAGTCATCCAAGGTCTGTAAAACTTTGCCAGGAGTCAGCATCTTTGCAACCTTTGAAAATGAAGGAGTCTGGCACGACAAGCTTTGCTGACTGGCCTCTTCCATCATCTGAAATCCCATTTATCAGCTCATTTCAGGCATCTTTTGAAATGCAGGAGAGATGAAGAGGGAAGACTTTCTCCTGTCAGGGTAGTTCATATCAGTTCCTTTAGACTAAAGATTGAGAGACTTAATCAACTCAAGTAGAGATGTCAGTGAAATATCAGACTCTCAAATCAGTAATGATCAGGGGGGATAGATTTAGAGTATGTCTGAGAAAGGGCTCTTGCTCTCTATATGGCAATTTGGAATGAGGGTTAAGTCCGCAGGGATTTATCACGCATTTGGGACAAAAACCTGAAAGTGGTGCTCTGATCAAGAGGAGTTTGATGGCCTTGAACATTTTCAGGGTAAAAAAAAAAACAAACTTTCCTCCTATAAGCTCCAACTGCAGCAGTGAGATGTGCTGGAGAGGGCACATTTTAAGTGGAAAGCCAAATGTGATGCCCTGCACACAACAGTTTTTGCCAGTTTTCATCATGGAAAGGAATCTCCCAGGGAGAGAAGGAAACCCACATCTACTAGACTTCACGAACATACAGCAATTAGTGTGCCAGCAAAACTTAATTTCCTTGACAGAATTATAAAAGCAGCACAGAAGAATCTTTTGACACACACACACTCAATTAAAGCAGAGGCTTAAGTCTGTCTTGATATCCAAGCCGAAGTTAGCACTTTAATTAATATTGTCATCACATTATTAAAAAAAAAAAAACTAAACTTTCTGGGAAGAAAATGGAGAATTAAATAATTCCTCCAAACTCTAGAAGTCTGTCTTCTCTCAGATGCTGGCAACATGAACATTTGGTATTTCACTTGGCAAATGTGACTGAACAATCAGTCCCCAGAATGAAAGGCAAGGACTTCTACATAGGAATTAAGAACTAAAGTCTCAGACTGAAGGCTATAGCAGATTCCTATTTTTAGTGCATTATTCATGGAGATGTACAACCAAGACACACGGATTACAGGATTACATGCTTACATCCTCTCTCCTGGGGAGACAGAGTCTGCCCTAAAGTTGGTGTAATGTGCCACCTCCTCCTTTCCATTCCACTCTCCAGTCTCTCCATATCTCCATCTGTTTTGAGACCATATGCTAAATCACCTTTTGTAGTGTCTCCTGTTGCATAAATCCTTTTTACAAACTGAAACATATCTTAGGAAATCAATTAGCTGAAGTAAATTAACCCTATAGCCCTATATGTACCTCCTGCATTTACTCCTACCTTCTCCACTTATCTCCTAAGTTCTCATGAAGTGTGTCCTTCCTGCTGTGCAATTGCTGATCTCCTAAAAGAGTTTTAGAAATCCTGTGTCACAGGCCAGGATGATGCAAGAATGTAGTCAAGCATTCAAATCCTTTTCAGTTCTGTGAGAAGGAGAACCTTTCTGCTTTGGGGACCTAAACAGGTTTGTGGTCCAACCTCCAGCAGTTCAAATACCTCCACCACACAGGTGAGCAGTTAACTTGGTTTGGGGCCAGATTCAAAACCAGTACCAAGTACTAAATGAAAAAGAAAATCATTTCACTTTCTAGTTGTGGGATATTTTGCTCAACATCAAGGAAGAGATAAGTACTTTGTGTTCTGTGTGCTAAGGGCTAGTAAATTTGTACAAGAATGAAGTTCTTCTTTCCTTCTGATCTCCGCTTTATGACACACAGTGCTAAAGCAGCTCCCTTATAGGATTCTCTCCCCCTGACTGGGATCATCTGTGCTGGACATTATCTAAAGCAGTTTTGGTGTAAAAACATACCTCATACCTCTTCTGTTATCCAGAGGTTGTTAAATATACATATATAAAAATATACATATTAATATATACATATATAATAAATAAAAATATTAAATATAAATAATACCTGTAACAAACAGAAAATCAATGTGCAATCTGCATTTTCAAGAAAAGCAAAAGTCAGTGTCATCCCTGTCATAATTCATAACAGAGGTTTCTCCACCCCTCCTCCCCCAGGGAATAGAAAGAAAACAAGAACAGGCTTCCAACTTCATAGTCAAAACATTGTATTTTTCATTTCTTCTCTTTTACAGTTCTCTGCCTAAGAGTTTAGCAAGGTCTTACCTCTTACCAACACAGTCTTTTCAATTACTTTGCAAAATAAAGTCTAAAACCTATAGACCTCCCAATTTGCAGTGACAAACGTCCATTTCTAGGTTCAGACATCTAAATGGTATTTACCTAACACTGTCAAACCCTCACAAATATTAGGAGCTACTCTTTATGTAGTAGTTCATTTATTGGTCATGTGCCATCCTTATGGGCTATGCCATCCTCAGAGGCATCAGGGTAAATTGAATTTGACCTGATTTCACACACAGGGCCGGATTTGCTGAAGAGCACTGGAGTTCCTAATCCACTGGCTTTAGTTGTATACAGCAAGTACCTCTCTCCAGCACATTTTTGGCAAGTCTTTACTGCGTGAGCCATTTCTAGAAACCCAGAGCATTTCTTATAGAAGCTGTTCTCCGAAAACTGCAAGGGCCAAGGGATGATGAAGTACTACAGCCATTGTAGGGGACCCTTGGGAAAACACAAATCAAGCCTTACCTCAGTCACCAGGCACATATAACCATAAAACTAAGAAAACATTGTAAAATGTTACCCCATTGACCATGAACACAAAGTTAAGAGAGGATTTTTTTCCCAGCTCCTTCAGCTTCACTAGTTTTGACTTTTATTTAATTGTTTGTTATCCTGTAGCAGCTGGAAACAAGCCTCATAGTTAAAGCATTTTCTGGGGCAGCAGTACCAAAAATAGTTAAGTGAGCAAAGCTGTGATCCAGTGGAGAGGAGATGGATAGTGGTGCATTCTGCCCATCTGCTCAGCCCCTCCGAGGCTGGGATCATGGCAGTAGGACCAAACTGGCCTATTCTCCAGCTGCAGGTATCTGCAGACCTTCAAGGGGTTTGGGAAATAAAAAGTGTTCTCTGAGAGCT
Organism: Cephalopterus ornatus; assembly: GCA_013396775.1. Lineage (NCBI taxonomy): Eukaryota > Metazoa > Chordata > Aves > Passeriformes > Cotingidae > Cephalopterus > Cephalopterus ornatus. The sequence goes on from VZRE01000918.1 coordinate 26,116, forward strand.
CGAAATGAAATCATGAAAAGAAGGGATCTTATTATCCTGTCACCCTGTATCATCCCAGGTTTGAAAATGAAGCACTTCTCTTGTGCCTCCAGAACAACAATATTTTCCTGATGCATCTTGTATTTAAAATGTCCTCCCTAATCACAGCTTCAGGTAAAGAGTAAATCTCCAAAATGCATACACAGTGCAATTTAAAAGTTTCAAGCCAACGGTGCTCAAAATTCTGATATAAGCAGGGTGCAGAGCTGGATAATGAATAGCTTCTACCCTCTCATCAAGCCACAGGAAACAACCGAAATGCAGGTGAACATGTTCCTGGTTTTCTCCCATCTCACAAGACACTCCAGCCCACCCCACCCTCTCCCACCCCCCAGAAAGAACAGATAGGAGGGAACACAGAGAAGGCTCCCAGGTTCCAGATTAAGAGGAGCATGAGCAGCTGGCAGTAGAACGGGTGAAGTTGCTCTGGTACATCCAATCTGAACTGCAGGATTGGGACCTCTTTATTTAAAAAAAAAAAACAAAACAAAACAAAACAACAAAACCTGCAGCAGCTGAAAGCAAAGATGCTTTGAAAAAATAAAATGTTTTCATTTTCTATGACCTAGCCCTAGATCTCCCAGTTTTATTTTTCTATCCAAATAAAAGTAATTGTTGAACATACCATGGAATGCAGATGAATGACAGAGGTATGTTCACAGGGATGAGTTATTTTCTGGCATTAAGTGATATTACACTAAACAATAAAATCTTTAGCCCCTATTTTCTCAGTGTATTACCTTTGACTATTTCATTTTAACTTCTGAATCAGAAGTCTGTAGAAATTACCATCCCAGCTCAGTGCTAGACTCTAATCCAACATCTCATTTCTAGCAGCAGCAAAAAATAGAGGAAGACACACTATATCTCAGGCACAAGCTCTTCTGAGCTTTTCCTCCAGAGGTTTCCACGGAGCACTCAGCTGTGCAGGGGTCTGCCTGAAGCCTAGTAATTTAGAATCCTGCCTACACACAGTTTTTATTATCATTATATCTTGAATAAGTTTATTTGTATCTATTCACTGTTCATTGTCAAAAATTCTTGAGTTCTTCCTTATTTTTCAGATTCGGGATGGGGAGTTTTGAATATCAAAAGGATCAGAAACTTAAAGACACTTCTAGCAATTTTGGCAGGCCCAGTAAATTTGAGAAAGAAAATTAGAGTTTTATGCTTCTTTTTTCCTTTTTCTTCTCCTTTTCTTTACTGGGGATTTCTTGTTGGAGCTTCCCTTGAGGCAGCAAATTCACTCATTTGCAGGGAAATTGAAAAGTTCACTTTAAAACAGTTTGCTACAGCAATGCTTTGCCTCCCTCTTTTTCCCTCAAGTAGGAAATCTGGAAATGCAAACACAGAAAATGCTTTAGTGAAGCTTTAAAAAGTTAGAAGAGGTCTTGCGGTGAGAAACAAACAGTTTATGATGCTGTTTGAAGTCTCACTGGGAAGCAGTCCTGCCTTCTCCAGGCTTTTGGAGTGCCTGCATTAAGCATGGCAGCTAAAGCCTCCTGTGAAAAACAACCGTGTTTTTCATGAGCACGTCTGCCTCTAGCACAGAGAGGAAATAAAATAGAGGGACACTAACCCACTGGAGAGTGCGAGACAGTTAATGAAGGATGTCCTCAGGAGAAAGAATGCACAAACACAGCACTGAAATGATGGAATACCTGTAACCTTCCTTCCAAACAGCCAAACACGCAAGAATCCAGGCTGTGCATATTGTCACCGCACCCTGGAAATTGCTATTGACGCTTGGCAAATGAGAAACCCAAACCTGCACACGGTGAGGGTTAGATTTTTCAAAAGGCTAAAAATCACAGCAGGGAACTGGAGGCAGTCCCCTGAATCCTAAGCTCATTTTTGCTCCTGTACCAGTCAGTCATTTTGTGGGCTCTGATTTATTCCTATTAGAAAAACAAAACACAGCAAAAGAAGGCACAAACCAAGCATTTTTGTCTCATATTGATCCAAATTCTTTCACTTAAGACATAATTTCAGTCCTTCAGAGAAAACGCATTTCTGTCCAGGCTTCAGCTAAAATGCTCCAAGAGACATATTCTAAACATATATTCAAAACTTGTCATATGCCTCCGCCTCTTCTATTTGGAGAAAATGGAAAAAGCAAAAAAGCTAATGGAAGAGGAGCTGAGTATTTCAGAAATTTGTATTCTGCTTCTGCAAACCCAGGGGAATTCAACGATTCAGCTAAAAATGGGCAGCATTTGTTTTTGGTGTTCTTCATTTGCAAGTCTCTGGAATATTTTGAGCTTTAATCATAACACTAAAAGGAGACATTTTCTGCATTGTGATTCACCGGATCACAAGGGCATCATCTACATTTGGACAACGGCTTTTTATGCTAGAAATCTCTAAGCAGGATCATCACCTAAAATATGTGTTTACTCTTAGGTGTGTAGGGAACAACACCATAATTCCAGGCTAGGGTATCACTTAACAGCCACGTGTTTTATTTCCTACATTATGTCAGGAAAGTATAATAGAAAAGTGTTTACAACATTTGGGACTGTATAAATAGACTTATAGACTGGGGACAGGCAAAACCTCCAGCACTATTAATGGAATTTTTAAGAGCAACCCATGTAGTATGTGTCTCCAGCATGCTAAAGATTATCAAGATTAACAATCTTCTATGCTGGAATTTTCTTCCCCTCCCCCTTTTTTTTTTAATTACTCAAATGCCTCAGTAATTTCTTCACTGAATTTTTAATTTCATGGACAACTCAAGTGTATACAAAGAGAATGGGAAAAATGAGAATTCAGTTATTAAATCCTAAAAGTGAGTAAAGCAAAAAAAAAAACCAAAAAACCTAGGGAGACCTCCAAGCCCTGGTGGATTCCTTGAAAAAATAAAAATAAAAGGTACAGGCAAAGAATAGTCCCATTCTTTGGATTATGTTAACCAAAACATGATTCCCTGTTTGAACATTTATGTGATATGGAACATTAATTTCTCTAATGAAACAATGGAAAGAAACTGAAACAATATTACAGTTACTGACATTTTCTCCTGACCAGACAGGTACATTTCCTTGTTTTCTCTGTGTTTTTTTTTTTCATTCCTATGAAGGGCACAAGCTCTCTGCAAAGCATATAGAACCTGCCAGTTCCTTCAAGGGATTGGGATGGGGGGCTACAATAGAGAGAAGAAGAATACTCTAAAGGTACTCTACTAAATACAGAGTTTACTGGAAGAGGATTTGCAGTGCTCCTCGCTTACAGGAACTACTCTAAGAGGAAAGAGCAAGTTGATTTTAATGCAGTCTTTTCCAGTGCATTACACTGTAAGAGAATGCTCATTCATTTACAGAGAAAATGTGTCCTGGGCTCAGTTTCAAAGGGGGTTGTGTTTCCAATAATTAAATTGTGTACAGAAGGCAGTCACTTATATTCCACACTGTTAATTTTATGCTAACGGAACCCTATTGATTTCCTGCCCTTTCCTACCCTTTGGCTGGAATTAGAAACACATTCCATCAAGGATAAGAAACAGATTTTTCCTTTAACTATACAAGTCTAATGAATGGTATACGATGTTTGAACCTAGAACAAGTCCATGTATTAGAAAGACCAAGAAGAAAACAGGAATGGGGCAGTTTACCGCAGATCTTCCTCTTCCAGCCATGGAGTATATTTAGCAATCCACTTGGGAATTCACCCTGGAATATTTCCTTTTACTCAGTCTATGCAATTCCCCCGAAGTGTTCAGCTATTGACAAATATACATCTTCATTCTTTTAGCTTGCATGGAAATTTTAAGGCGCTCCAGAGCTGTTTCTACTAACTCCTCCCTCTAACTCTCTCTCCACGTTATGTTGTCCCTACCGCAAGTATGAAGTGCCGCTACACGAATGGCCAGACAAAAAACCTATGGGATGCTTTGGGATTAGAAGAAAGGGTTAGAAGACTGGCTGCAGCGGCCTCCCGAGTCTTCAGGACTGCAGACCCTGTTGTGATCTGTACTTTGGGTCTGGACCCCACTCCTTGACCTGCCAAGGCAATGCAAAAACCAGCGCAAGGAAGTCCGGCTGCTCTGCCTCCCCTGCGGAGCTCAGCAGTGACGGCCCCTGGGTGAGCAGGACGGAGCTTGTTTGCACAGTAAAGTCCACTCGAGTCAAGGGAAATATTTCAATTATTTGAAGTGGGTTGCAGATTGGAGCCCTAATTGAAGCTTCGTTTCTCAGTGTTAGTGCGATGTGGGTGCTGATCCATGGCAGCAATCAGCAGCAATTGCCCTCACTAACTGCAATTATTTAGAACTATTGAAACGCAGCACCCCATGGAAGCAATTTCTTTTCTCTTTTAGGACATCATTTATTTGTAAATCATCCAGGGTGGGTCTTTGTGTTGCAAACATCGCAAATGACTTCCGCTTCTCGTAACACAGTCATCTGATAGCTATTCAAATTGGAAAATAAAAATGTAAGGTTTTAAGAACTACTCTAATTGTCCCCTTCCTATTCCCAAACTCAAACAGAAGTAAGCAGTAAAGAATAATGAAGGAAATTTTCTACAACACATCTTTTCCTTCTAAGGAAAGCACAAGGTATTTTTTCAGTTGCAGACAAATTCCATGGGAGGTTACACATGCTTCACAAGGGATTACCTTCGCAGCCAGAGCTGCAATGCAACAAATTTGCTAAATCAGATTTTTCAGGCATTTCAAATGGAAAACCTTGAGAGACTGTCCAATTTGGTAGCAATTCAGGTATGATACCATGAACAGATCAACTTTCTAATGGAGAAGACGGGGCCCTACCCTATATATATACGCACAAATCTGACTGAAAGCGTATTAAGTCACATGCTCTTTTACAAGAATGTTTAAGAATGAAGACAGTTCATCTACCATGAAATAACCCTTCAGCTGAGTTGAGTGGGACTTGTCATCAGGGTCAAATAAAAACAATTTTTTCACCAGTGTCAGGTTAAAACACAGGAAGCAGAGTTTTCTTTTTGATTTCGGGCTGGTTTTTTGTTTGGGGATTTTTTAAGGGCAGCTATAAAAAGTCTAGACAAATGTAGTCTCCCTGGAATACCTGATGATATAGCAAGGACTGGATGTGCAATCCTATGTTTGACTCTGTCTTTGGAAAAATGTTGTTTTTTCTTCCTCATGGGCAGATTAGAGTGATACCATTATACTTCAAATCCAATCTGTGAGATCAGCGTCAGCAGAAAGATTTATTTAACTTATCAAACTCTATTTAGGCTACCCAGAAGTGACTCGAATACAACACACAAATATATTCAGAGGGAGAAGATACCAAGTGGTAAATGACTATTCAGTATTTCATAAAAGGCACAAAAACAACCACTGGATGAAAGATAAAGCCTGACTCATTCAAGTTAAAGTGCAGTACTAATTATTTAATGACTGCAAGGGAAACTGCTGGCATAGGCTGGCTTGGGAATTTGTAGCAATCACTTTTGTAGAGATTAACAAGGACTGACTGGACCAACATCCAGCAGCAAGTGTTCAGGAGGAGCTGTTGCTGCCTTGGGGCAGGAAGGTGGGCTTGTGCCACCTTCCTGACTTCCCTCCCAGCCCTCCTCTTTCTTATGAAACAGCAGAGAAAGCTGTAGGACTCCCAGGAATGGTAATGGCCAGCAGAATGCAGAAGCTCAATGCAGCATGCCTGCTCACCTCAAAATCCACTAGATTTGGAGAAGTGGAATAAGATCCCTTTGAATTCTATAGCCAGCAGGATCTAATAAATAACAGGAAAGAGATTAAGCAGTGGGAAGAATGTTTCCTAGATATTGCATATGCTTGTAGACAGTGGCAGCTGCAAGCCAAGGCTGGAGAATTGGTGCCCTTTGATTTCCTGTGCTGCTGGGCCTGGGGGAGCAACACTAAAAAGCTGAATTTCAGGAACTGAGCTTGAATTTACCGCTCTTGTTCATCTCAGAAAACAAAAATCAGGGTGATGAATGGGAAATGTCTCCTCCCACTTTTCCAAGCCCTGCTCGAGCCACACTCTGCTGTGGTCAAAATGCTGAACAGTTTGTATGGAAAACTTGCATCTTCCAGCCAAAGAGAGCAGAGCCTGAGGATGCTACTGCTCGTGACCTCTGTAAAGGGCACCTGGCTTCTATGTACAGTGACAATCCAGACATAAACATAAGTTTCAGTAGCTCCAATTCTTCCTCTTCTACTGCTCATGACCAGAAATTAATACCACAGATGACTGCACTCCTCGAGCGTCCACCTTGACCTTCACTTGACATGCCCAGTCACCTACAGATCCTTTCACAGCAGTTACTGTAAATCCATCCCATTGGGAAAAGGAGGAATAAATCATGTAGCTTCATCTTTTCCCATTCAAATATTCATTTGCATCATTTATAGATAATGAGATAGAGACTTCTTTCCCTCTCTCATTGTGCATGCTGTCCTGTCAAAATTGGTGCTGCTCTAGCTAGTAATCTTCATTTTTTGCATTGGATTGAAAGATCAACACTCCTCATTTCAGTCTGCATTCTCTAGGGTGAAGACCTGAATATGGAAAGTAAAATAATCACTAGTCATAACCTTAAAATCAGATTAATTTCACCTGCTGAGAAATCTTTTGCAATGATGAGAGTGAAATTAATGACCCTGATGAGACATTGGACAAAAGAACAGCTCGAATGTTCTCTGTGCTTCAGTGTCTTAAGGCTGGAAGCTCTGCTGTGCAATGCAAGCTCTTAGCTAACACAAAGTTGGGGTTTTTTTGAAAAAAAAAAAAGAGAAAAAGGAAAAAAAAAGGTGCAGCATTGGAAGCAACCTTCAAATTTCAAGGCAGAGTCAATGGCTGAGCCAAGGTATAGCACAACTGAGCTCACACCAATCACTAGTCCTGTCTTTGCACCCTTGAGGAATAAGAAATCTTGAAATCTTCCAGTGGAAGAAACAGAATTGAAAGTCAACCCCTGAACTGAAAAGCAAAAAAAAGACACAATCCCCCAGAAGTGATCTGTGAGGTTATTGAGCCAGTCTCTTACATCAGGGAGAACTGACAGAGAGAAAACATGTCTGGTCAAACATCGCAAACCTGGAAATCTAGCTTGATATCAGGATTGTGTGCAGTCTATTCAGATCCAGTCACGTGGCAGTGGGCAGCTTGCCTGTTTAACATCCAACACTCCCAATTTTAATGCTCACTTATTATTCCCCCCCTGCCCAGGTTCTTAAAAGCAGTGGGTTTATTTTTTTCATAACGTGCCACTCTCCCATCTCATGCTCTGTTTCAAAGCCCTACCTAGCTTCCAGCAAAAATATACCACTTGTAATACTGAGAGATGGGTGAAGCTACTTTCTAGTATCATTACTTATGTATAAGAATTTAAACTATGATTTCAAGAACTGTGTGTATCAGTAAAGACTCAAGCCACAGCAGCGCCAGCCAAGAGGAAGCTGAAATGGGATACTCAGGTGCAGAACTAAATTAATTTTAAAAAGGCTGAGCAAGTATTTTAGGGAAGAGTTTTATGAATTTGCCCAGGCTCTACAAAGACTGTGAAGATTTGCAATGGAATTTAGTCTGAAAATAATGAACTGAAATACCAGCACTACCTAAAGTGTTCTCCAAATGCCCCTTATCCAAGGCTTCCTCCAGGCTTCTAACTTGTCTCCCAATAGCTGTAGAAAACATTCTCTATAAAAACTGCATAAATGAACAAAATCCATGACTTGCAGAGACTAGGAATTACTTTTTCAAAGCCTTGCAACCCTCCACATTCATTGCAAAGTATATGAAAAAATAACACTGCTTGCAATGACTGCTACTGCTCATGAGAAACATCTTTCCTGATCACTGACGTGGCAGATATGCAGCTGACATCTGCTCGGCAGTTTGAGATTGCTTTGCTGACACATAAAATTGAGTTTCACTGTGAAATCAAGATGATATCATTGGCTATTATAAAAAGTTGTTAAAGCCCATGGTAATATTTTTCTGTCTTTTTCAATCAAATGGTTATCTTTTTGCTCTCCCTCCCAGTAACTAGTTGTGAGTTTATCTTCTTGACAAAACACTCATAGAAAAAGTATTTTTGCTGTGTTCTTAAACTGCTGTTGCTTTCAATAAAACTAATTAACATCTTGCAGTAAACCAGTTCCCTGGGTATCCTCAGATTTCAAACAAAGCTGACCTATGCACAACAGGGTCTTCACTTCAGATTGAATGTGCTCATTAATACCTTCTAATAAACGAGGCTCCTGGGTGATGCTGTTCATCCCAACTCCCAGAAGGTGCTGCAGGGGAGGAGGGTGGAATTGGGACAACTATTTGATTTAAGCAAGCCCCATGCCTGTGCTCTTTTCCCCCATTCAGCGGCAATTAAAAAGCTGAGAAAGGCCAAGGAAAAATAACTGGGAGGCTGAGAGCTCTGGGACGTCCCTGCTCAAAACCTGTGCTGCCTGGTGGGCAGCACGGAATCCTCCTGCACCCCTCTGCCCCAAGCACACACCTGCCTTGAGGATGCTGGGTTTTACCCTCAACAATGTGGGGTCATGGGCCAATATGCTCTCACAGAGCAGAGAAGCAGCTGAGAGGAGAGTTGTTCTTGCATTACACCTACTCAAGGCTGCACGTAGCCCATCATCACACTGAAACTCAGATGAAGGGGGACCAGTTCAGCTGAAACAATCAAAGTTCAAATCTCCTTAGGACTCCTAAAAGAGAGGAGAAGTGGATGAGGCAAGATTTCTCACTTTGGCATAGTCACTACAGTCAGATTTCAGTAAAGAAAACGCCCCAGCACAGCATTTCCAAAAGTGATAATCTTCTGCTTCTACACATAACCCAGGTTACCCAAAAAATTAACGTGACATTATTAACAGCAGAAACACTCAAAGCATTTTCAGGTGAGGCAGAAGTGTGGGGACCCCTCAAGCTTCAGCAAAAAGCCTTTACTGGATGAGCTTTGGCAAGGGAAAGATGAAGGTCAGAGCTAGGTCAACAGTGTAACAGGGGAAAACCAACTACAGTCTAATAACTTACCTTTTACGGGAGAGATTTGTGTAGCTCCAGAAAAAGCGTTTGTAAGTCTAACGCTTAGGAGCTGGTCAGAAGAGGGACAGAGAACATTTCTCAATAGCTTGAAAAAAGTAAAGAACAAAATAAATAATAAAAAAGAAACAAACAAACAACAACAACAAAAACAAAAACACAAACAAAACCAAGCAAAAAACAAACCAACAAAAAAACCAAAACAAAAGCAACAAAACCTCACTAGCTCCTTTCATTCCTTGCTAGCCTTTTTATTACTTCCTCTGTTTGGACCTAAAAGCTGTTCATAAGCTTGGTTTCTTGTTTCTACAGGCTGTCCAACTCCAAGAAGACCCCTAACAAAAGATCCCATCTCTAAGCTCTCATTTCATGAAAAAGAATATCCATCTTTCCTGCCTAAATACCAGCAGCAGCACTTCTTTCTCCTGAGAGCTCCACATACAATCTCTATTAAATTAAACCAGAAAAATGCTCACTCATTCCTTTTTAAAGTAGCAGATTACCCATAATCCCCTCCCAAGGAATTCAAATTTTCTTTCCCTTAGAAAAAGGCTCAGTCAAGTCATATCTAAAAAAAGACTACTTAGAGACCTGCCATGCAGGATTAGAAGGTAAATAAAAGTCAATTCCTAGTAAAAATGTCTCCTTTCATTTCTTCAGTGATGAAAACAAGGCCTGCAAGCAGATGGGTAGCCAGTTAGGAAACTACATTTCCCAAGAGGCCACAGGTCTCAGATCAAATTTCACACTAAATTTCCGGCTATAAAAGGCTTTGTAGCCGACTAAAGCTTTTGAGATGATTTGGGAGGGTGGTGGTGTCGTTTTGTAGGTTGTCATTATTACTTAGGTGAGTAAAAGACAGTAGCTTCTAAAAGTAGCATTTTTTTTTCTATAAAGTGCCTGTAATCTCAGTATTCTTGCTATTTCAAAAGTTGATAATTTAGCCTTTTCTTTTCATGGTTTGTTATTCTCATTTACAGGAGGGTAATACTAAGTTAAAGCTTTATGTTGGCATGACCAAAATTTTCTGTTGTTCAGCCCTTAGTAGAATAGGCTTTGAAACGTGGCAAAATTCACAGTTATGCTCTGGTAGGAAGGAGTCAAGCAGCAAAGCATCCATTCCAAGGAGAAAAATCTCCAAGATGTTTACAAACAAGTGTGTGTGCCTCTCTTGCTTCAGGCTGCTGATCAAATTATGGTCTGGGTTAGCTGAGGATTCAGAGCCTCATGTATTTGTCAGAGTCTGCTTGTAAATACAGTCAGTATCTGCATTTGAAAAACCTTTAGCAGATTCATTAAGTGCTTTAATAAATGGAGGAAGGAAAGTGAAGCTAAATAGAAAAGCTTTTAATTAACTTCAGAGTATTTTCTTTTCCACGAGGTTTGTATAAGGAACTTGTTTTTTTCATGTCCAGTAATGTTTAGATTATGTCCACTATATCTGTTTGTGTCTTTTTTTTTTTATTCAGGAGCATGAAGGGGAAGATTTCTTTCTGAATAATGCCTGGGTCTTACGTGTTTGAATTTGGTGCATGAAAGCAAAAAAAATGCATGTAAAGACTTTGGGACTAGGCTTATGCTTTCAAAGATACTTTGGTGCTCACAGAATCAAATATTAATACTCTGAGATTTAGGTCCTAAATATTAAGGCAGATGATATCTTGATTTCACACTTCTTAGCTTGCTGGCTTAAAGTGAAAAAGTCCCTTTTTGTACCAGAGAGAGATTTACTATTACAATTGATTAAAAAAAAAAAGGTAAGCACACAATTAGAGTTAGTTTTCACCGAAGGCTTTAGAACAGCAATCTACCTCCTATGTTCCTTATTGTTTAACAAGGCACCTGCTGGGAATTTTTATGTGTGGAGGTTAGGTAAATTTAGAAGTATATTCTGATTTAAATACATCTTGTTTTGATGTGATCTACTCAATTATAAATGCAGAACTCTGATATAAAAACACAGCTCCTCCTAGAGAACTAATATCTAGGCTTTAATTTAACCATTAAGCACTTCCAAATACACGCACTTAATTAAAGCATTAGGGAAACCTCTTGTAGAGTGCAAACAAGAATCCTCCGCATTTTTCACCCCAAATGCCCCTTCCTGTCTTTGAAACTTAGTTCTCCACTTAACAAAACAAGTTTTTTAGTGCTGCTGGTTTTACCGATCCAGATGGAGCTAACCATCAGGATGCTCTGAAATTCCTCTGGGATGACGGAGGATGCTGTTGCTTCTAACCTTGTTGCTTCTCTATCTTTGAAGAAGTGGGGGCTCAAAGAGGGGCTCCAAGAAGTGGCAGCCACTGCCACGCCCTGGGCAAGCAGAGCAGCAGCCCAGGCTGCTGGGGGAGTTGTGCTCATGTAAGGCAGAGCAGTGCCTGGGCACGCGCTGTCAGAAATGAATGCTGATTGCCCTGGCATCGGCAGGCCAATAAAGCTGATTGGTTTTTAATTTCCTGGCCCTGGGATTCCAGCTGCACGAATAGAGAAACATTACCCAGGTACTGCTCAGGCTGTTCAGTGATGCCGGTGGCTCAGCTGCACGCGGAGATTTCCAAGGGAGCTGCCCAGGTTGCTCCGTTCTCCCTCGTTACCCCCCTGCCAGCACCCGGCCGCCCTGGCAGGCTGGTGATTTCTCAGGGGCTGCTGGTTATTTTTCCTGAGAGTTGGGCTTTTGTGGAGACCAACACAGCAAATTTGGCCTGATTTCTTTTCTGAGTCTTTCAGGCCTTGCGTACCCCTTCAGCTCATGGTGTTTCCAACCAAGTTTTTGTTGCAGGAATTGGTGGATAAAGGCTATATTGGATGAGAAAGGCAAGTTCAGGGAGGCACTAGCCATTGCTTACTCTTCCAGTTATAGTAAGAACAGGGAAATATTCCAGAGGTGGAGCTTGCAGCACACAGCCAATAGTAAGAGAGGATGGCAAACTGCAGTTTTGCCTTTTGGTGAGATAAATAATACTGCAGGCAAGTTGTCTTTTCCATCTGTCTTCCTCCTTGTTTAAGACATTGCACGTGGGCAGAACATAAATCCTGTCTGCCCAGCACCTTGCCTGCGTTAGCACAATGGAAATCAGTTTATGTAAATTTGATAGAGACATAGAGCTTCATATGTACAAATAACACCTACTTGGAAGGGTTAGCTTAATGCTAAGTTATTATAAAATCTGCTTACTCCAAGCTTGATTAACTGTGGAGAAAGAGTTATAGAGTCATCTTAAGGCATTTGGAAACATTTCCAGGAAACTAAAAGTGACCTGCTCTGCTGCACATTGAAACCTTGATGGGTGTTGTAGAAAATAAAACCCCATTTATTACGTGTGGGTTTTCTTTCCTTTCCTTTCTCCATTCTGCTGCCCGAGCAACTCATGTCATTTACATTTCGCAGTTGGAGAAATACGAATTACTGTTATTTGTATTGTCTGAACAGTTTAAAAGGCAGGATTGATTATAGGAGTGGGTAGCTGGGTGCACAGCTCTCAGGAAGGGACAGGAACTGGCATGACCAGGAAGATCCACTGGCTGAGCAGGTCTGGCTGCACCAGTTCTGAGTGTTTTACTGACTTGTCTAAATCAGAAACATGGATTTTGCTTTTTCTCGAGGTAGGTTTCTACTCAGTGAACTTGTACCTCATAAATTTGTCAGATGTTTTAAATTGGTGACTTCCAGCTTTTGCTGGTTTAACGGGAAGTCTACTGAAAGCTTCCTAAAGGAGGCATGGACTCTTGCAGTGTGACTTGAGGGCTGATGGGTAGTAGATATGATCCTATTGATTTACTGCTTGCATGCCTTCAGAATTAGGGCAGGGATTTCAAAGAGTCACCAGGGTATAAGTAAAAAACACAATTCCTAGTACTAGAGGGGAGGTATTTAGAATACTTGGTATCTGGAAGGCACCAGCACCTATAAAAACAAGTCACATATGGAATGTGGGATCTGGTGAGCCTGTTTTAGTCATTCCCAGGTAACCACTGAAGCTTTCCAGTTGCTCCCTACATTGATAAGTCTTTTAAAGTTCTGAGTTTAAAGCCTAGAAAACTTTGTCTAAGTTTTTTTAGACTCTTCAGCTTTTGATGCCCATGAAGATGACAAAGATCTCAACACAGCTTTTGTCCAGTTATCACGTGTGGCCATGAGATGATAACCCTTCTGAGTTAAAATACTTGCAGTGCTGCTGTGTGCTTTTAACATTGCTATGGCTTCACTTTTAGAGCATCTCCATTACAATCTTTCTATAAGAAGGACTGAGGAAATAAAAATAAATCATAGGATAATGCAAACTGAGAGAGACTACAGGAGGTCTCTAGTCCAACATCCTTCTCCAAACGGGATCAGCTGTGGGGACAGATGAGGTTGCTCAGAGTTTTATTCAGCTGGGTCTTTAAACCCCCAAAGATGAAGGATGCACGAACAACCTGAGCAACCTGTTCCATGGCTTGATCATCCTCAAGTGAAGGAGGTTTAATTTCCATTCAGTCTGAAACATTCTTATTTCAATTTATGTCCTCTCTTAGCCTTTCTCCAGTTGTGGAGGACCTCCCCACTCTCCAGAACCTTTCAAGAATGTGAATGGATGACTGGGGGATCTCTGTGGTGCAGTAAGACAAAGCAGGAGTTACAGGCACAGTCTGCACACCAAAAACAGTCACCAAAACCCCAGCCCGAGCAGGTGGGATGAGCAAAGGGCACAGGCTGCAGTTCTTCTCTCCCCATCTTTTCTCACTGCCCAGAGATGGTGTGTTTGCAGAGCCTGTAAGTGGTCTTTTCCCTAGAAACGTGTTGCCTTTCATGGAAAGTTGGAGATTTACCATGTTAAGCAGAAAGCAAATTCTGTCAAGGCAAAACCCAAAGAAATTTTAGGCTCTTGTAACTGCGTGTGTCATTTTGTATAACTAAAGTGAAAAGTCAAATGATTTCTGGGAACAGAGCAGATGTTCTGACCTGCTGCAATGTGTATGCACTGCAAACTGAACTGCCTGAGCATCCCAGGAATATTTGAAACCTGAGTACAAATGGCAGGGAGGTGAGGCTACTGCAGCTGTAGAAGCTCTGTTTTGGCATTTGACCACCTTCTAAACATAAACGGCAAAATAACTCATCCATCTCCAGGGTCAGGAGTGGCTGTGCTAGTTAGCCTCATGTTAAACCTTGTGAGTTTAAATTGGTTTTATAGCCAAATACACTCAGATTGAGGTCAGACAAGGTAGTGGCTGGTTTTGCAGGTAAACTGTATTTTTTATTTTTATAAAACTCACTGGAATCCGTTTGCAATGACAGATGCCATGGAGTGCATCTGCCTGATAGTTCACTACTGATAATAGAGCAAGAGATAGCTCAGTGAGCCTCTTCATCATGAATTTCTATTTTCTTTTATAGTCTTAAATACTCTCACTGCCTTTATCTTGGAAAACATATTGCACTTTTGTTTCTATTTTGCTGGTTTTTGAACACTGCCATTTTTAAGGGGTTATTAGTTTTCCCCTCTTCTAAGTTCAGCTCCTTATTCCTTAACAAGAAAAAGTATAACTAAATAAACTAAAGCCATATTTTTACCTTGTCATTCATATGACTTTGGAAGGTGGTAAGCTACAGATACTTTTGGGTTTTCTGTGTGTGAGCCTGCCGTCAAAAAAAAAACATTTTCTTGTATTTGATTCTATGATAAATATACTAATTTTTTTACTTTTTGCGTTGCTTACTCAGAGAAAGATATTTAAACATTTGGAGTCAGTAAATGTTGGAAAGCAGATAGCTGTGCAATGATTTTCCCCACTTTTCATATTTTTATGTTTGGCATTACTTGAAAAGGGTGTTCTTCTTTTACAGAGGGTATTAAATTGGGATATAACTTTTCTTTGCCTCTGCTGAAATCCTATTCTAACCATGTTAATTTTGGGTACATCCTTATGTTCACCAGATATTGTCCCTGTGTCTTTATTTCATCACTAACATTGGTCCATCTGACAAATTTATCTTCGGAGAAGCTGAGAAATAAGATTCCGTGGGCTTGATTAAGTTTTACAAGCAGCAGCGGATTTGCATTTGCTTTCCACTGGTGTGATGGTTCCCCCACTCAGTGGTTGAACCACTCCTGCACAAACCTCCCCCTGCTTTCATTCACAGCCTGAGATAAACAGATGTTTGGTGAGATGTTTAGCATCTGAAATGATTAGTCTGCTCAGATTCTTGCTACTACTTTATCCTGCAGGGCATTTTTTGGGTTGCCTGGTTTTGTTTTGTTTGTTTGGGGTTTTTTTGGTTTTGTGATGAAGAGAACAACTTCGGCGTCCCATTGTGAGTTTCCCATCTTCAAGCTGCAGCTTCTGCCCAACAATAGGGCAGTGAACAATGGTCCATCAGAGCTACAGGAAGCAATTTAAGATGTATTGGGTAATGAAGAGCAAATGTACTCTCGTCGTCACAACTACATGGAAGATGCTCTAAAATTTTATGACAAATCTTCTTCAACAGTCCAGCTGCAAAAGAAATATCTTGTGGAAGAGCTGAAATAGAAAGCCTTCATTCATCAGCAATGTCTCTTTGATGGCTTTTTTAATTTTTTTTTAAAAGTTAGTCAGATAAATTAATGTAGTCCACATTTCATGCTCAATGGTATACTTTTTCCTTGCAGTAGCTACACCAGAATTGTCATTTGTGTGAGTGAGCCTTGGTCTCTGTCACACCAAATACCAAGAACACAGGATTTTTTTTTTTTTTTAGACCTCTATATTAGATATACATCATATTTTGGTAAAGTGCATTTGCAGAGTGAACAGTGTTTCTGATTCAAAGGTACTTTAGTTATAGAGGCAGATTTCCCATCTTCCTTTGGCTCTGCATGAGGCCTTGTATGCTGAAGTAGCTGTGTAATTTATTAAAGATAACACTGTTAGTGTTTAGGGTTGGAGAAAGAGCACATTAGTTAGGTCTGTAGAGTAAATCAATGCCATGCAGGCCTGAAGAACACTAAGTCTCATTATTCTAATTCTGCAGCTAAACTGATGGGGTGTCTGTAAGTGTGATGGATAAGTTAGAAAGTAAACTAAAGAGCAAGACCTCTTCAGTTTATGAAAGGACTGGATAAAGGACATTTGAAATGGGAACATGCAGATGGGAAGATAGCAGCTAAAATAGTGTAGTAATGATTGGGGCTTATGTGTGTCCCTGGCATAGATAATTAACTGATTCAGAAACATTTGATAGAGAAATTATAGAATAATCAAGAGGAAAATACATGATCTGTCATCTGAGAGACTGGTTATATGTCCATGAAATGACGTATGACTTGTTTGGACCTGTTTGGACCTGTTTGCTGGATGTCTTGTAATGTTCTGAACTAATTCACTAAAGAACATCTGAACTCATCACTCATTGAACGAATTCACCTGAGTGGTGAATCTGGACTTGAGCTGTGGCTGTTGGTGGGAACAGACCAAGAGAAACAAGGACTGATGGATGAATGCTGTGGAGTACTTTTGCACTAATACTGGCTAATGGGTAAAGAACTGGTTATGAAACAAAGGAAGAGTGATGCCTGGTGCTTGTAGTAAAAGTTCAGAGAGTGAACCCTCCCGTGGAAGGAGCAGCCAGAAAGCAAATTTGATCTAATCTTGGCTTGTTCTGCTGTGTGCCTCTAGGAAAGGAAGAGAGTCGTGCTTGAAACACATCTGGGAAATTTATGTTTAGTTGTCAGTCACAGAGTTATAAAAGTTGAGGAATGCAAAGATGCAGTTAAATTATTTCAAGAATTCACAAGGTTGCTGGAATATCACACATTGTATTTTTCTGGGTATTGGGGAGAGAAAAAAAGAATCTATATGATCTTCCATTACAGCTTCTGATAGAAAGGTGTTTCAGCATAGGCAGAGAGGAAAAACGCTCTTTGGTTTTTGATAACAAGACAATTACTTCTTTTTCTACTGCAAATCTTTCTGGTTTGAGGGAACAATGTTTCCTAGAATGAATGTAACTATGCTGGTTTGAAAAGTACATTATAAGCCACAATACCTTTCCCACTGCATTTTGGTTTGTGTCTCTCCTACTGTATTTTAATGTTTCTCTGAAATGAGCATGCTGTGTCTTTTCTTTGTTTCAGTTTCCAAACAAGTTTATTGTGTCAGGTCACTAAATACAGTGTATTTACAACCATTATTAACAAATCAGTTTAAATGTGCCATGATTCTTCGATTCTTGGTTTAATCAAGCACTTCAGATATTTTTTCAAAAAGCAGGAATATATCTGAATTATGTAACTATTATATTCTTCCCTAGAATTCTAAGGAAAAGCTCTTTTTTTCAAGGAAAAAAAATAGCAATTTTGTTCTGAGTTTCTGTATGAGCTGTTTCTTGTTGTTCCATGCTGTCACCTCCGTATGGTTCATACATTTTTAGTAGTAGAATAAGAATATAAATCTCTGGATATGTGCTTTATTAGTATAGACAAATACATAAATGAATTGCCCTAAAAACTGAAAGTGTCCCTTGGGATTCACTGAGCCATTCACAACCTAAGTTTGACAGGCAATGATTTAGTCAAACCATCTCTAACTTTTATTTTAAAAACAAGGACAATTAAAAATAGTATGAGGCATTTTGGTCATGAATTATTCTGATCAGGGTGGTAACTAGAATTTTATTCCAATGCCTAAATGAAATATCTCCCTGTATATCCAGTGAGTTTCATTACAGCTTCAGTTTTATTACCTCACTTTGAGAGATTTAATCCTTTTCTTGGAAATGCATTACTCTTCAGAAAGTACAAATAAAAATGAAATACAGCCGTTTCTTTTTTTGGGGGGGTTGAGGGGAAAATAACAGGAGGGAAGGAATCAACTTTTATATTTAAGGTGACTAAACCTTTGTGGTATTATTTTTTGTCAAAGTGCTCTTAGCGTTGTAAGAGCCTTTTTGAAAACTCAGGAAGGGCAAAGCTTAGAGGATTTTGTAGAGGCTACAGACTTGGTGCCATGGTACCCCTTTCCCACCTCATGAGCATTATTAGCATGGCAGTCGCTGTGGTGGGTTTCTTGGAGGGTCCAGGTGACCCATCCTGGATTCATGGGAATTATGGTCTTAAGCTGTGCCAGGAGAGGTTTAGGTCGGATATTAGAGAGAAATTTTTCACAGAGAGAGTAATCGGACGTTGGAATGGGCTGCCCAGGGAGGTGGTGGATTCACCGTCCCTGGAGGTTAAGATGAGACTGGATGTGGCCTCAGTGCATTGGTCTGTTAACCACAGCAGGGTTGGACCAAGGTTGGGCTTGGTGTGATCTCGGAGGTCTTTTCCAAGCCGGTTGATTCTATGATTCATGGGAGAGGACTTTTCTGTTACTAAAAGAAAAGAGATGGACTGAATTCCTACTCCTTTCCAACCCAAGACCCAGCACTTGTCCTCAGCGAACGACCCCTGTGCTTTGGAGCCTCTTTGGGCAAAGACCAGCATCTCCTGGGATGAGGGAAAAGACACAGAGCTGCATCGGGCCAAGTTCCTTGTGTTTGCTCGTCAACAACAGGCACAAATCAGGTGATTCCTCTTTTATCCTCATGCTCCTAGGAATGAGCTGAGCCCCATGGGTGGAACAGGGAGCAGAGAACTGGCACTGAGGCCCCAGGGGAGGGGACTGACACAGCCCCAGTGTGTTTGAGATGGAGAACTCCTACCTAGGAAGAGAAATCTTGCTGCAGATGAGTATAAATAGGTCCAGCATTTTCTTTCCCACGAAAGCCACCTTTCAAAAAAATTAGTAGTATCTGATTTTTGGGTAACCTGATAAGTTTTTCTTTTCACTCTACGTTCCCTTTCTTGCTCCAGTTTTCATCAGTGTCTTGGCACTTATAAATCCAGACTATTTTGTGTGTGAAGGGTAAAGATTAATGCTACAGAATAGGTTTATCTTTTTAACAGTACTGTCAAAAGCTGAAGCATGTTACCCACAGTCTAAAACAAAATTACATCATAGGTATTTTCTGCCTGAAAATGAATTTGCTCTTTTGAAATGTGGATAGAAATAAAATTAGTGTGTTGGTACATAAAGATACATATTTTTAGCCTGTTTTATTGCATTTGTGCAGACAAATGCAGCATGAGGCTGAAAAAGAAAAGGGAAAGAGAAAAGAAAAAAATTAAAAAGAAAAAGGTAAGAATTGAGATGGAAAAACAAAACGCAAAAGTGAGAAATTCCTGCAAGGAAACCTAATGGTAGAGTTTAGGTGCAAAGGACACAGGGTCAGAATTTAAAACTGATTGTTGCTCAGCTGCTGTGTGTATTTTGCCTTTTGAAGTAAAGCAATTGACAGGGAAAATGATGTGAAGAGTAAATTGATCCTTCTGCAGACTAACAATCTAACTCGTATGATAGATCCCCCTGAGAATAAAAAAATAGAGTATTACAAATATGAAGTAGTAGAAAAACCTTTCTTCTATAGCATCTGTGGAAAGTTATAGGAATGGAATAGATCATAACTTCTTATGTATGTGGCAAATGTTTGATTGAGGTGGAGGTTTCAGTATCAAGGAAGATGGTTTCACCCATTAATTTTTTTTATTTAAAAATTAAAATACCTAGAGGAGAACATAAAGTCTCAATCTACAGAGAAATTTCGAAGACAGGTACTTTGTAGTTAAACTCAGAGGAAATGAAAAGTCGATGGAAATTGGACATGAAACACATGAATGAAAAAAGATGGGGCAAGACTAAGTGAAGGAAAATAAATGACATTGAAGGAAGCAGAACCACCTTACCTCATCCCTGTGTGTTTTGTAAATGTAGTGCCTGCAGAAACTTCTTCAACCACCACAAAGATAGAACTTCTCTTGAAAATACTGTCCTGAGCACTGACTGTGCCCCAGCAGAGCTGCCTGCAGCTTGAGGGGACACGCACAAGCCAGTGCCAGAGACTGCCTGTATTTTTACAAGTGTATGCTGTGGGTTCTGTTCACAGATTTTTAAGACAAGGGAAGGTTTATTCCAGAAACTTTACCTATGTGTTCTCTGCTTCTTGCTTCCTGTAACAGATCCCACTTCCTGAGATCTTCTTGCTTTATTTTTTTATTGTGGTTTATTGGAACATTTTCACGCGATGGTTTTTTTCAAGGAGGGTGGTTAGCTGAGGCTCTGATGTGTGGAAATATGATGCCCAGCTGGAGGAGCAGAGTCAGTGAGGCCCCAGCAGCCAGCTCATTTTCCCTGCCCCTTCGGAGAGTTCGGCAGTCAGCTCAAATCCCTGTGCTACCACATCTAAACTGCTGCGGGTACCCACAGTCATTAGTTTGGGGTTTGTGTGGTTGTCTCTGCACTATGCAAAGTCAGTCTTCAGCACACCCTGACCTTCCCTGTGGTGCTTTTAACTCATGTAAATACCTCTGAAAGGCTTTCTCTCGGCCTCCTCCAGAAGAAGCAGTGCTCAGACAGCACAAGGGTAAGGTGCTGCTCACCGAAGCTCAGGTCAAGACAAACTGAAAGTACCCAGAAGTCCAAAAACAGCTGGGGAGCAGCACAGCCCAGGGAAGTCCTGCCCTCCTGAACAGTTTGAGTCGGGCTGGCCATGAGTCAAGCTGGTGGGTACAGCCTGAGTAGTGCTTTCAACACTGATGCTGTCATCAGGCAATCTTTTCTGATTTAAAGGGTTAGCAAGGAAACAGAAAGAGAAATGTAGGAGGTTTTCTTTCACTTCCCCAGAGCAGTGCACAGAACAGTCACATGGTACAGCCTCTGCCAGAACTGTACATGCGGGTGCACACAGGGGCATGTGCAAAAGAAATGCAAATGTCCATCATAGCTGGAAAATCAGGCTTAAAACAGACCTAATTATATCGTCGCTGAGAGGAACTAAAAAGAACATTATTTGCTATGATTTTACATTTTTGAAGGCTCACTTCCTTAAATAACATAAAATAACATCACTGAAGATGGTGATACCACACTAGATATGTGGAGGTGACTTCCCAGGAGCCAGGTAACTGCAGAAAACATTGTCAGTGAATAAGAAATGCAAAGTCCTCTGGTCACAAGGGAAAACCCTTTCACCCTGATTTAAGAATGAGCAACTCTACAGCTATATTGGTATTTCCCACTCTTACATAGATAGTGCTCTATGCCTGATTTTATTAATACTGACAGCAGAAATCTTAAGCATATGTTCTGTATCTTGGACTCCCTTGTCCTTACAGGATGGGAGGTCAACCAGGCAATAAAGCTCTTAGTTGAAAAATTGTTATGCACTTATGTCATAAGTACATAAACAGCTTTTTTTTTTCTTTCAATATTGAGTGCTAAGTTGCTGACTGATGTTACAGACCAGTAAGAGATCTCATATTACAGGGTGAGGCAGATGTCATGCAAAGTCAATATTGAGAAGAGCAAGATTTTATAAAGTTTCCACAGAGCATACTAACTCCAGGCACCGCTTTGGAGGTGCTTTGGGAAAACCTTTTCTAAGGCTTTTTGTGTGAGCAACGGGCATTGTAGCTGATGCTTCAAATCCCCCCTGCAAATCAACACATGTGGGAACTGAAACCTGTTTCCTTGAGCTTGAATTTTGGAAGAACACCTAATGTAAAGATCTTAAACATTTTCCCCAGTCCAAGGTCTATTATGAACCTCTTATTTTGGAAGAATTACATATACATTTCTAAAAGGTGTCACCCAAGCCAGGGACTATTTAGCACTAATATTTCCTTACTATAGTCAAAGCTAGTTTGCTACTCGCTCTTCCACCCAACTTCCTGGGCTCAGCTACAGCTGTCTTGGCACAGATAGCTTCCTGAAATACTGCCTAAGCCTTTCTTCAATACTCTAACTCACTCTAACTCCCTTTTCCCCCCAGATATTTCTCAAATTGACAGTGAGCCCTGACAGCAGGGCTGTGCTAGCACCAGGGTTCAGCAGCAGTAGCAAACCCAAACACACCCCAGGTGCAGCTGAGGCCACAGGTAGGGCCGGCAGCTGGTACACAGTGTAGGGAAAACCTCACATATGGCCTGGGCTCTAGATACAAATTCCATTGCTATTCTATTTTTGCTCCTTGGCAGGATCTCTGGACTGATGCCAAGCCCACAGGACAGTTCAAGATTGCCCTCTTTTCACGTTGCGTGGAGTTAAATAAGAGAGTTAAAAATACAAGTGTAGAAAATTTCGAGGAGCTCCTGGAAGCTCAGGTTTGTATAGACAAAGCTTGGGAGAGCAGCCAGCGATGCCATCTGCACTGGGGTGGTGCAGGGCCAGCAGCTGTGCCTGTGCTCTGCTGAGAAGCCCCTTCCCACAGCACCTGCCCCTGCCCACTCCCCGCAGCCTGGAGCCCGTAAACACGAGTGCTGGGAAGGTCCAGCCTGCCAGCTCCGCTGGTGCTGACATACGCAGCGTGGAAAGGTCTCCTGTGGAGTTGTACTTTAAGGTCTGCAGAAAGCTCTGACCTGCCAAAAGCAGCAGAAATGCTAAACGTTTCTGTTACTGTGCAGAGGAGGCCAACTCCTGATAGTCACTTAAAAGATTTCACTCTACTTTATAAAGAACACTTGGTGACAAAAATTGTAATAAACCCCCAGAGTCCTAGTACAATGTCTAAATTGACACTAAATTTATTTATTTATTTATTTATTGTTGTTAAAAGGGACTGCTTGAAATGCAGAGCACAGTCAGCTGCCAGTTGTGGAAACAACATATGCATGTAATCTCACTCTATCTCCCTTTTCTTTTTATTTTCAAAAATAATATATTTTTCTTTCTTTATGCAATCCATTCTGCTGACCTGCTCAGGCACAGGTCTCCATTTACACAGCAGGCCCAACTGACAACAAACCTGCTTCCAGATCCGTAACTCTTCCTGTAAGTGCTTGGGTATTGGTTCAGAAAGCAGGCAATGAAAAAAAAATAACAGCAGAAAAGTTACTTAAGTGCACTGAATACAAAATAATAACAATAAAGGTATTGATAATTAATTCTCTTGTCCCTCTCCAAATTTGGAAATGTATTTTTCATCTCCATCATGCAAGTATTTCCTCTATGGAGATGCCCAAAAGGATTTCAAGTAGAGAATTAAATAGTTTTCTATAAGCTGCTAGAATATACTACAAACTTACATCTTTTCTGTAGGAATATTGGTGCCAGTTCTTTTCCAAATTTCTTAGCAAGTTAGAGCTAAAGATGAAACTGCACTTCAAAATGCGATTCGTGGTTCCTCCTGCTCTATTCCCTTTCTTTGAGTAGCGCTGGGAGCTGAGGAGCAGTGAGGCAGGTGAAGTCGGTTGGTGTGATCCAGATTTCGCAGGGCAAAGCATCAGCCCCGGAGCCCGGAGCTGTTCCTTGGATTCCTCAGCGCCACCTGCTGCCACCGTGTGAGTTACAGCGGGGAATAATGTTAATTAATTATTTGGGAGGGGTTAATTATTAATTTTATTTTCAATTACTGCAAAGGAAGTGATTCCTGGGGAACACAAGAGCAAACCTGACGGGCAGTGGTGCAGCAGGGTCTGACATCACGGCCCTGGGGCAACCAATGCTCTTGGATTTATCAGCATTGCCCTAACACGTGAACGCTGATGTTATTCCCAGGCACGGGCAAAATACAGAATGTTGCAGGCATAGCCCAAGCAGCAAA
Source organism: Cephalopterus ornatus (assembly GCA_013396775.1). Classification (NCBI taxonomy): domain Eukaryota; kingdom Metazoa; phylum Chordata; class Aves; order Passeriformes; family Cotingidae; genus Cephalopterus; species Cephalopterus ornatus. The sequence goes on from VZRE01000918.1 coordinate 49,759, forward strand.
GGACCACGCGCAGTTATTAAATACCCACTGCTCCACAATGTTCTCCGTGCTGGGAGCTATTTGTAAGAAGCAAATAGAAATGGAAAGGTTTACTTCTGTATTCACTTTTAAATTAGAAACCTGTGAGACTTGGAAAGAGAGCAGTGCTCATAGACCTTGAGAAGCTACAAAGCAAATAGTTGGGTAACACAGACATTATTTGTATTTGAGATTCTCAGCTAGATAGGTATCCCAAACATATCCGCCTGCCTGTCTGCCTGTCTATCACCATTGTATCCTGGGAATATATAGTCAACAACAGAACAACTTATCATGCCTATTCCCTTCTGGTAATAATCTCAGTAATTTACTAGGGCTGTATATTAAAACGTCTTTTCCTACAGCCAGGCATTTGCATACATCCATCAGGCAGCTTGTATATGTGGGATGGGAGATGATTTAATGCTGCCAAGAAGGCTTAAGATGTGGATAAATGTTTTTTTGTGAGGATTGTTAATACTGTCATGCCGAGATTAAGGAGGCCAAAGACTTGTCCTAGACATAATGACTGGCTGAAGCAATCCTGGAAACATCCCTGTCTAGGGGAGGGGAATATAGCTGCATTTAAGAAAGATTTTAGGAAAACAAATATCTAGTCATGCAGAATAGAATTTCACTCTAATCATTTTAATACAAATACAAAATCAAATTTCTTGAGTGATTTTCCCAATGCATCATCTGCAGTTTGAGCCTCCAAATATTACAAAGCTGAATATTTGCATGTCTGATCTGCCTGGACGCTGGCCCAAATTAGCTAAGTGCATGCCCTGGAGCAGCTGCTCTGCATCAGGGTGGTAATAGGGAATACCAGGAGTGGAAGTAGGAGGGTTCTTACCTGGGGCTGGGGCACATATAAATTCAATAAGTATGGACAGTCTGTGGAGGTTAAAAGCAAGTAGATTAATATTAAATACTGACAGTGATTTCAATTTTGTGAAGAAATTACTTTTGCTGATATGGAGTTTTTCAACTGCAATCTGAATACAGATCTCTCCTGGCCTCTTTTGGGGAAAAAAGAACTGCAAAATCTTAGTAGATTAAAAAATGTCATTAACTTACAGCCATACTTCCTCATCAAGCATATTTTTTATTGATAAAAGCCCTGAAGATTCAGGAAATCAACTAAAAGCCAAATTCACACCATCAGAATTATGTGCTTTGCAATCCCTCTTCCTGATGTTCCAGATCTGCTTGGTCCTCCTCTCCAGTCCACCTTGGGGCCAGGCACAAACTACACACCCAAATCCAACTGAACCCAAACACATGAACTTAACTAAGACCTAGAATGTTTTCCTGGGCTAAAGTGGTGTCAATGCTTCAAGGCTTTGAGACAGGAAACATCTTACTCCACGTCTGTGATGCCCTTACTCCAGAGATGTTTGCTGTTTTGGGAATGCAGACAAGCACTAGTGATTTGAGAGATGTTAATGTGCTTTACCTAAGCCAGAGTTCCAGTTGTTTGCCTGAGTGAAATCCGCAGCAAGTCCATGTTAATTAATTCAATATTACAAGAGAGAACAGAGAAATATATACAATTGTCTATTGTACTCCACAAGAATTTCCCAGAAGAAATAGCAACTGGATTTACTAAACTGATTCTTATGCTAGCAACCAACAGAAGGAATTTAAAGGAATCTCAGCTTCCTTGAAGATGAATTAACACTATAAGAAACTACTTTTTCAATAAAACATTTACTTTCCTTACCTCAGCATGGAGAAATATTTTGAATTAGAATAAGAGTCTGGTGTTTTCACCCACCTCTGCAGGTTCATTTGCAGCATGAGAAGTGCAGTCGATCTCTTGGAGACACTCTCTGGGTTAGAGCTCAGCTGTGGCCACAGGGACCCACATTCTTTGCTCTTTCTTCTTTATCACTTGGCTTTCCCTTCTCCAGGCACTGCCCAAACATGTCAGGATCTAATTTGTTAACAGAGAGGAATAATTTAGATTGTTTCACTCACAGAATTGTGGAAACCAAATTCTTGCTTGTGGAAGCTGGAGTTTCTGTTGGAGTTAAATGAGCTTGACCAATTCACCCCTAAAGATCTAACCTGTTGCCTCTTGCTGCTGTATTATTTTTGTCACGGAGGATTCATGTTTCCAGTTGGCTTTGGCTTAGTGGATGTCTGTTGAACTAAAAGTATTTTTCAACATGTCACTTTGCTCTTCCCTATCCACAGTCCAATGTGTCTCAATTTCCATTTCAAATAGAGCTCAGATCTGACTAATCTTTTGCTTCTTCAACATTTTCAAGGAACTGCAAATTCCACAATTTAATTAATGGGTCAAAGAGGCTGAGCCATCTTCATGCAAAAGAGAACCTTACAGTGATTAATTAAAATTGCTCTCACTGTTCCAACTTGGTAGATAGACTTGAGTGTGGCATATTCTGCTAAGGACATTACAGAGTGCAAAACAAAGTGTGCTAAACTAAAAAAAGCAAAGGGAAATGTGATTATTACAAATGGGGGAACAATTTTTCTGGTATGCATAGACTAATTTTTAAAGGATACTTGCAAGAGTTGTGGTGTAGTGAAATTTGATCAGCCTTTATATTCACTCTGCTGTGCTGTGCTGTGAGTTCAGATAGCTTTTAACCACACACCATTTTACCCTTTAAGATGGAAGAGGAACGAAAATACTATTTACGTAAACTCTGCTGAGTAACAGTGCATCATGCAGTCTCCTCTGGCTCTTTTAGAAGCAGCTTCATAATGAGAATTTCCAGAATTATGTTAACATGCTCTGAGTATGCAGAAGGCAGCAAACAAATGAAACAACATTAATTTGAGATCCTATCAGAAATATTAGGGAGAAACCTTCTAGTGTGTTGGAGAGACAAAAGTCTTTCATTGGTCACTTACTTTAGACCTTATTTATGAAACTCTAAGATGCAGCATGACTGAAAAAAATATTGAAAAGAACCTTAATCTGAGGAAGCACGTGTTGGTCTTTATTAGCCTGTTTGCTTGGTCATTTAGGAGGATAGGTAATATGTGCTTGGTTCTTTTTAATACAAACTTCAGTTTTTGTGGAGTGCTAGCATTGTAATTACAATCATGATTTGGCTATTATATGTTTGAAGGACTTTGAGTTTTGCCTTGATTCTCTGTATATGTCATAGCCACTATATACCATTGCCTGAAGAAGGATAAATCTAAGTGCATTGTCTGTTTTCCTATCAAGGATATGTTCAGTTTGCAACTGGAGACCTAGGGCCAGATGCCTGCATAGAGAAATGAAGCTCAAATATTGTCCTAATGATGTGCCTCTGGAGGTGACTGCAGGTCAGGGACTCCTTCCCTGGGAGTATTTCATCACTGTGCTCCCACTGGCTCAGCACTGCCCTGGAGTCACGAGTGCTCTGAGCTGGTCATGAGCCTGTAGCAATGAGGATGATCCTTCAGCAGCCCTTGAAATGCACTCCATGCTGTAAATCTGGAAGTGCCACTTGGTGACCAAGGAGTGTTTTCCAGCACATGTGGGAGGAGCTAAGGCAGCACTTAATTTATTAACACAGTAACATGGACCATTTGCATCGTGCCTGTCATGTTCAGAGAGGAGCGGGACGAAGGGCACATCTATTCCATGGACTGCCCTTCTCACGTAGTAGAGAAGGCATGCTTAGAAAAACCTAACCTTAACCACTCTCTTGGATCAAACTACAGGTTTAGGGGAACTTCTACCTATGTTCAGGACAGCAAGTGCAGAAATACCCGTGCCGGGGACAGTGTAACAGGAAGCACAAGAGGCTGAAGTGGTGGTGATGGTCACTGATACAGTGCTTAATTTCTGGGTGCCTCATGCAGCTTGTTCTTTGTGGCTGCAGTCAACAAGGAGCATTACACATTTTCTCCTGTTCAGTATATGGAACTGAAGGAAACCCTGTGCAGAGGTCTTGTGATGGCTCCGGGTTGGTGTGGTGAGGGAATGCCAATTTAGCAACTAGGAATGACAGGAGCCAGCAAAATGGAAGATTTTAAGTTATTCTCAATTGAACAGATCTCTTATTTACAGTATGATTTATTCTCTCACACCTTTCTCTCCAGAAAATACAGTCATTTCACTCTTCAAAAACCTTCTCTAGCTCCCAATGAGAGGATTCCCCGGGAGAAACAGCAGGTAAAGTTCCGGCAGTGGATAATAGAAGTAATTTCCTTTGTGCACTTTAGAAACCTCAACTTAACCTGTTTTCCTTCTTTCATCCACATGCACATGTCCTGTTGCTCGCAGATCTGCCCTTTGGTTTAAAGTTTAAATGCTGATCAGCATGAGTTGACTTTAATCACCATGTAAAGGCCACTGACAAACAGCTTTCCTGGTATGGATCCTGTACATACTTTTCCCTTTCCACCCTGCATTTAAATTTGGAATTAACCCCTCAAGCCCCTGACTAGCATGAGATCCAAACCTCAGTAGCACTGCCATCTGCGAAAAGATTAACAGCACAACTCAAGTCATCGATGACAGCAGAAGGTGCCATCGGGTTTGTGATTTGAATCCCCCTCCAGGACGTGGTATGCCCATGTTATATTTATTCCCCTTTGCTGCTTAATGCTGAGGCCAGGGCTCAGGCTGTGAGAGCAGCAGGTGTTGGGGCTGGGCAGCCCACGAGCATGGCGGTGCTGAGGGCAGCGGTGGGTGCTGCTCTCGGTGGGTGCGTGCCCTCAGCGTGTGCCTGCCCTCAGCACCACAAACACAAAGAGTGGAGGCTGGTTCCCTGCAGCAGCCAGCAGCGATTTCCATGACAACCAGCAAGCTGATTACTCAATTACTGTGTTTCTTTTAAAAGGTGACATCAAGCCAAGGGACAACACATCCTCAGCTTCCCGTGGCTGATTTTCAAAGCACCGGGCTACGTTTGACTTTTAAATGTACCTTGTGATTATGTTTGCCAACCTAATTCTGAATCTCTTTTATTATTATTTTTATCATTATTTTATTCCAATTGTTTTTTGAAATGCCAAGAAAGTAAAAAGCTACTTAAAACGTATGTTTTTTCTTGTTGCAGGAAAACATGCAGTTGCAACTAACACCCAGTGAAAAGCCTTACTGGCATGGGAGATTGTGAGAGATGCACATTCGGGAGACTGCTGGAGCTATGACCGATTTAGCAAAATGTGCCAAACCTGCTCCAAGAAACCTCAACAGAGCAACCTGTGCTGCAGTCTCTGAAACTGAGTTGTCTCTTCATGCTGTGAATACTTTTCATACCTAACTTGCCCTTGTAGGTACCACTGTGCTCTTCTCAGAGCTGATGCATTTTTCATCCTTCTGCATAAGCATAGATTACTGGATATTTTTGTATGACTTAAGAAGGGAAAAAGATGAGCGTACACTTGTGATATTGGCTTTCATTGTTTAGATCAGTTCAGATTTATAATACCAGCTGTGCATGAACCAAGGAATCCCTTTGTTTTTCAAAGGAATATAAATGCTGTTATAGCACCTTGAGGGTCTGGTCAAGGTCTTCATCATATTGGACATGATAGAGGTGTAGGGTTAGAGACCTCTACAGTGAGTACTGAGCAAAATAGACCAGCCAGGCTAATGCCAGGGAGGAAAATAGAAGCATAGAAATAGAAAATAGCTTTGCTGATGACCTTGTCTGGATTCATAGGATTGTAGAATAGTTTACATTGAAAAGGACATCTACAGGTCGTCTGATCAAGCCCTCATTCAAAGCAGGGCCAAGTTCAAGGTTAGATCTACTTTCAAAGTTATTAGACTTTTTCCAGCCAGGGAAGAGCCAGCTCTGGATATCTCCACAGGCAGAACTACCGCAGGCTCTCTGGGACACTGTTCCAAGGTTTAACCACCCTCATTGCTCTCAGTCTGCTCTGTCTAGCATGTTTCCTGCACAGCGATGCTCTGCTGTAATCCTGCTGTAACAGATCATGGGAACATCTCTACATGACTTCTCATGACAGTCTTCCAGAATGAAACTTTTCACATCTTCTGCCTTCCAAATTGGCTAACCAGCTTGAAGCTGCTCTCAGATTCTGGAGGAAGCTGTCCCAAAACAGTAATGTTAATTACAGTGTTCAACTTGTGTTCAGGCAAAGAGAAAGACATAGGATTTTAAAACTATAACTTGTAAAGGACTGGTTGCTACTTATTCTGTCCTGAGGTAACGCCTGTGTTTGTTAGAGAAGTTTTTACAAGTGGTTTTCACTTCCCTCTGAAGCTGCCAAGAGGTTCTGGTTGTAAGTAGACTGTGTGACTGCAGAGACGGATTAGCAAGATGACTGTAACCTTTCCAACAATATTTCTCCTCTCTGGGTTTGGATCATCTCCCCTGATAAGAAAACAGCCACTTCAGCCCTCATGACCTAAGACTAAGGATTCTCTTACTATGTCCTGAAGAGGAACCTTCTCAAAATCGTGTCTTTAATATTAATGCTGTAGGAAAAGAAAGGCCTGAAGATGTATTTGCTGAACAGTTGTATGGCATGGCATCCCAAAATGTTGATTTCTTACAATATTCAGTTTCTCAGTATACTTAATTAAACTTACAAGGGTTTCAGTTTTCTAAACCACATCACTTCTATTAATAAGAGAAGACAAAAATCTTTCAATCACTTTATTGGTCTCTAGGAGCACACTCTCAAACTCTAGCAGTTCCTAAATTGTGAGGCATTAGGAGACTTGACCAAGGGAAAGATCTTTGTTGCCCCCTTTCCCCTAAGCACTCACTACTGACCATTATGAGACATAGGGTAAATCTAGCCTGTTTACCCCATTTATCTATTTTTGGGACAGAGTTGAGCAGCAGGTGTTCTGCAGGGGAAAACTGTGAGCTCCTGCAGTCTATCAGAGTGGAAGAAGCTTCCCCATCCCTCCCCAAAGAGCAGAACTATAACCCAAAGTCCAACCCATTCAATGAATGCTACAGAAGACAGATGGACATATGAGCCTTTCCGATTTCCCCAGATACTCTTAAATTGATTTGTGTGGAGTATAAGCAGCAACAGCATGGTGAGGGGAATGGAAAACCACAGCAAATGAACTGTTTCTATGCGTGTATTTGCTCATGCCTTGTCCCTCTTCAACATTTTTAAGCTCGACCATGGTCCATCTCAGTGAAATGATTGACTAAAAAGTGCCTGATTATTTCAGCATTATTTGCTTTGCAAGCTGCCTATGTTATGTTATTTCAAAGCTATGAAAATATAATCTGATTTTCCATGGGAAAGAGTAGCTGAAGATAGTTTTCCAGTCGAGTCACTTCAGTGTGTGCTGGAGATGTCAAACTGGTGCTGTGCAGACGAGGGAACTGGCCTGCAAGTCATCTCTGTGAGATGGTGCGAGGTGTGACTTGCACAGGTGTTTGTCAAGAAGGTAAGGACAAGTTCAGAACATCAAATTGCTGTTTTCTGCTCCTCACTTAATGAATCAGCTTCCCTGCCAGGCACACTCCAGAAAGCAGAGGTAGAAGGGACCAACAGGAATATTACCTGAGCCATGCTGCAGAATGGCAGCAGAGACAAAAGGGAATCTCAAAAAGGTGACAGATCTGTACTGGGGTGGAGGACCTTCACTGACTTTGAGGCTTTACAAGATGCATAGGTACATGAGCTGGGTGTTTAAAGTATGATGGGATAAATGCAGGCAAAAATAATCTTGGTAATTAAGACAGCTGTGGTGAGTTGTACCTTGTCCCTTCACCTTCTTTTCCTTAGAAACTCACAGAGGACCAGAGCTGGGAAACCAAATCTCACTAATAATGGACAAGTGCATTTATGCACCAAAAAGCAGGTGTGTAACTAATGTGTATGCTCTGCAGTGTTTGAAGTGGGCTGTGTATAGCAGGGTGCCACCCTCACTCCTCTCAGAGTCTCAGACACAGATAAGGGCATTTTTTCAGAGCACTGGCAGGAAGCTAAATAGAATTCAGGCTGGGATAGCTAAACTTCCATGTGATATCTATTAACATCACTGTACCTTAGGAACACACTTCCTTTCAATTGGTTAGTTTCGTGAGGACGCAAAGTTGTTTCTTCTCTGTCACTCCTGCAATTATCCCTTCCCTTCACCACCCTCAGCAGCTTCTTGCTGTGTAAAGGCACCAAATCAAACAGAGCCACCTCTTTCCTTTCTCCCACCGCTATTTATTTTGCATATGGTAATGATGAATCACTTAGGGGATCCATTTCTTGTGCAACAGGGTTGTGCACTTGCAAGTTTTCTCAGCACATCGTTATTTTCTCTCGTGGTCATAAAGCTATGCTTCTGAAGATATCTCCTGGGGATGATCAACCAGGATGCTGGGTGAGATGAGCAGAGGCCTCAATTTTCATTTATTCTCTCTGTATAAATACATAATATTTATGTATTTATATAATTCTGAGAACCTGGAGTTTAGACAGTTTAATAGACTGGAAAAATAATTGAGAGAGAGATCCAAATATCTTTCCCCCCTCTAGGGACACACAAGCCGTTTCATTAGAGATATAGAAGATAGAGAAGTTTGCACTGTTATCATTAGTGCTTCGGTTTTGGGATAACCATTGCAAAGGCAGAATTCACAGAGAAGAAGTGACACCAGCTTTCACCTGTGATAACCTTGGAGTGCAGTGGTACTGGTGTCAGGTAATACAGACAGGAACACAGGAGACTGAACAACTCACGCTGCAGAGTGATGTCAGTGCAGCTTGAAGTGTATGAGTGCTTGCATCTCCCAAACATCAGGTGTGGCTGCATGGAGGGATCAGGAGCAAGGAGCAATGGAAGCACTGGAGGCACCACAAACACGGGTCAGAAATTGTCACACAGCACAGCACTGAGCTTCACAAGCCCTCAAAATAGCTGGGAGATACCTCAGTCTTCTACTTGATTTTAACTTTCCATCCTTCCTTCAAACCCCACCTCCCATTTCTTGATCTGTTGAGGTCATACACATCAGTGAGTCATTAAAATCCTCTATTAAAACAAGTGCACTCTATTTCAGTCAGTCTCTACTCAGGCTGTCCATTATGAATTGGGATCTGGAGTCAGTCTTGGGTCTCCTGATTTATTAAATGAAGCAGTCAGCTAGTGCTTATGTCAGTTGTACTCAGGTGCTGAATTTCATTCCAACATCGACTCTGCTGAGTATTGAAAGAACAAATTCTTCGGCATTTTTATTGAAATATGTTCAGTGCACTTCCATACACTCACTGAAATTGAGATTTGTCTTTACCATGTAGTTTATGATCAAGGGAAGAGAACCAATGACTAATTTATTTTGCCAAAATAGGTCTTTAGTCTTTCTCCTTATGTGCATGTAATATATGTTATTATTATTTCAGTTTTAGATGGGTATGATTATTCTATAGTGCTTTCCAACACTAATATCATCTTTGTCTTTTTCCAGGTGAAGAAAACACGGAACATCTACTTTCAAAATTCCTGTAGCTCCAATTTCCCATCATTTTCCCCAATTCAGGTGATATCAAAACAAAATCAAACCCCTGAAAATGGGAAGCCAGAAAATACAGCCCTGTTTGAGGGTGTTGAGTTTCATTTCACAGCCTCATTACAGCTATTGCCCTGCCTATTAATTTGTTCTGCATTGGGAGATTTTATTTGCTCATGTTAAATCATTATTAGCAGCAAATGCCCTCTACAAACCTGGCACAACAGTCTGTCAAAGACAACAGATAATGGCAAATACAGATGCTCTGACCTGTGTGATGTTCTGTGTTTCAGTTCCCAAAACTGTGCAAAGCAGCTGTCACTCATAAGCTCTTCATTAGGGCTTCAGTAGTTTCTGAAGCAAATGAAGAATCAACAACAGCCACTCCTAATTAGCAGACTTCTCTCCCAGGATCTCACACAGAAAGGGTATGGAAAAGAAAACAGGAAACATCGTCATCTGTTCAGTAGGAGCCTCAAAGAAATATCTATTTGCTTAGGAGACCTGCACATGCCTGAGCCCCCACTGTACTTAGTGTTCACAGATGCACCACCTATTGCAATTAAAACCTCAAGAGGACATCAGTAGATAGTTACTTAAAGGGATGCAAACCCCTAGAACTGGATGGATGTACAGCCAGCAAAAGGAGGTCCTGCCTCCAGTGAACATGAGGGTGTTGAGATCAGTCTTGTCTTTTCAGGTGTTGTATTCTATTTTTGTTACATTTTGAGAATACAAATAAAGATGGAGCAAAGGTGAGATTCTGCTTCTCCATCCAATACAGTTTTTTATATATAAAGCCCAATAGGAACACTTAATCAAACTGCTTCTTCTGTGTCAACACTTCTGATGGCTCGAGATGGCACCACTAATACATGGACATCCATCATGCCTCTGTAACAGCAAGATACCCCAAGGAATAATTTAGGGGCCTTCTCCCAGGAATATTGCTCAGTGTAAAGTCAGTATTTTATCCACTTGTCCAATGGGAATATTGCTTATGACAGTTTCATACAGCTGTGGTATTATTGCTATTTATCTTCAACCCCCTCCAATGACGCTCTGTCCTCATGTTGCCCTACATGCACGTGCAATCTTGGTCTCTGCTTCCATTCTGTAGGATGGAGAGGGAGGAGAAGGTCAAATCCATGACCCCGGGGAGATTCTCTTCACAACCAGCATTTAGAAACTGAGATGAGACACTTTGGATGATGTCTTTGCTACGTTGTACATATTTTACACAGCACTAGTCCCGCTACAGTAGAGTGACCTAGATCCCAGACAGGCTGGTATCGTGCTGAGAATGTTGTCAGAGTGCCTTTGGCAGGACATTTTGGTTAAGCTCAAGAGTTATTCAAGTATCTGGGTATGTAATAAACATGGATTTTTTTTTTCAGTTGTAGAAGTAGGCTGAGTTTGTGAAGATGTAAGATTGCCAAATCTCTTTATCTGATATCAGTGTCTGGGAGGAGTACTCAGCATCTGCTCTTCAACAGTCTACCAATGTTTTGGGACCACTGGGTTATTTTAGTTCCTTTTGCTATGTTTATTTAGCCTTTTCAACAAGTTACACGAGTATGAGAGTCCTTATCCAATATTAAAATGTACTCTCCACATTTTATAAAGTGTTCAGTGTTTTCTTGCGGTTTCTGGATGGTTCGTCTCAAATTAAGGCTGATTTTCCAGTGATTCACTTCCAGCTTTTGAGAGGATGTTTTCTGCCCGCAGAGGTACTTCATAGAAAGGTAGGAAAACAGGAATTTTAATTAAATAAATATATGATAGTTAAATATGCTGGAACAAAGCATTTTACAGTTATGTCCCCTGTCTTTCACATGGAATGCCATAATTTGATAACAGTAAGATACAGAATTTGAGATCTGTTTTGCAAAACTATGAGAAATTGGGTTGCTTCAGAAAACCTCCTGATGGACTGACATGAGATTCCTTCCTTATGGTTCTTTCTGCTACTACTTTTACCACAAATTCTTTTTGGTGAGTTCTACTAAAAGTGCCAGTTCTTTGCAGTTTGAGGAGAAGGAGTAAAAGGATGATTATAAATAAAGGGGGGGGGAATAAGAAAATATTTAATCTTCTTTAATAACATTGTTATATCTTCTCATTACAGTAATTGCAGGTTTAACTAAAGATTTTCCTATTGTGCAAGCTGTGGAAAGGCTGGACATTTAATAAACAGTTAGAATAATGCCATACAATGAAGGTAAAAGGTGAAATTGCTACTTGGATACATCTCTTTCAGCTAAACTGTGCAGGATCAAGGGGTCACTCAGCAGAGATAATTGCTAATGATGCTCCCAGCGGCAGCCAGGCAGAAAAACATCCCTGTGTTGTATTGGGCTGCCAATTGACTACAACTTCAGCCTTTGATTAAACTTCAGAAATGATTAATTGATTAACACTTACACACTCGCCAAAATGGACCTCAAGGAAGGGATACCAAAGTGAGGCCATTGCATTCACCTCCAGCAGATCTTCAAAGCATGAGAACTTTGCAGTTTTGTCGTGATCACATTTATGGTTATTTCAATAATGTCAGTGCAGGAGCAGGATGAGCTCATGACTCAGGTACTGAACAGGGAATCAAATAATGTAAGTTCAGTGCTGGCTCTGCAAAAGATTTGCTCTCACTAGAAGGCACTTAATCTCTCCCTTCTTTCATTCATCATCTGTAAAGTGACGGTGAAAGATTGTTTTCTACAAATACCCTTGGGCAGAGTTTTCTTGCAGCACAGATCCATACACAAAACAGATTTTAGGCTGAGAAGAACCTTCTGAAACTTTCAAATTCAGCAATCAGTGATAATGCAACTGTTTTTAAGATGTAAAGACCTGCAGACCTATTGTAACAGTATTGATTTACAGTTCTAAGACCAGGAAGTGTGATCAAGTCTGAAACTACCTGAAAACCTAGACCACAATTTAATTTCAGCAACAACCGACTTCTTAGAAAGATGTCATTACCAAACAATTTATTTAAACCAGAAAACTTTCATACCTTTTTTATTTTTTTTTTTTTTCGGTCTGGTGCTTTTGTGTGGATTCCTGGAAGCATAAAAGCAAACTAAGATAGACCATGATTGAGAACAAGTATTCCATTATATTTCACTTGTAGGTGTCTATAAATATCACTATATAATATTTATTCACTTATTTTTGTAAGATCTGTTAGTAATGACCATTTGAAGTTCTAAGCACCTCTTCAGCTTTTTTAATCTATTGAAAAGATGAACTTCCATCACAATAGCTCTCATAGCTCTTGTTAGAGAACTTTTTGTCCCAAACAAAATCTGTCACAATCAAAACTTAATGATGAACAACATACCTTATTCATCTTCCTGAACTTGCTCAAGGAATCATTGCTACCTTACATAAATTACAGTTTTATATTAAAAAGCGGTGCACTGAGGTGTAAATATTGCCCCCCCAGGTGGAAAAGTACATTTAATTTGCAATGGGTTAACATCTGCTTACAATTAAATACTGAAACATTCATTAGGATGTTCCGGCTACCAGATAATCCTGCCCGCTCATGTTCAAAGAGCATCACTGTTATCAAGAGACAGATGCAGTCAGCCATTCTGTACGGGGAGTGTTAAAATGAGACCCCTGATTAAATGGTGACTCACAAGAAACGCTTGGGGAGGAAGCTTGGAGGTGATACAGTCACATTAAAGAGTTTGGGTGCATAACAATAGGCCATGCACAAAGCATCATCCTCCCCAGTGAAAGCTGTATTCAAGGTGAAGCTTTTGCTTGTGGACCGGAACCCAGCTGCAAGGCAGCATAAATATCTCGGCAGATGGTTAAATGGATGACACAGAGTGACGAAAATCTTTTAAATTCATCTTACACTTATACCTTTACCTTTACTTTTACAAGCCTCGGAACCTGCATTGTTTGTACTGGCCTGCCAATAGGGTGATTTCAGGACACGCGACAAATAATAAGGGGTTTGGATAGCAAAACCTAATTCATTACTGGTCTTTTGATGTACTGCAGGACCATGTGTGGGAATGTCAGAACATCCCAGGGAGCTGGTAGCTACATTTAAGAAATGTAGAGCTCCTGTTCCCCAGAGAAGGAGGAACACATCTGTATGTGATAACCGTCACCACTACCCTTCAGTCCAAGGCCTGGGGAAAAGGGATTAATCAGCGAAGTGTGGTTCAGTCCTTCAGATTCTGGTGTGACTGGACAGTGAGGAGAAACTGGTGGGGGAGATCTCACAGTAAAGCCTTTCATGTTTAAAACAAAGGCTTTTTGCTCCAGGACTGATAACAAGGGGAGTCTCTTTCCTTGCAACACATCAGGCTTAGTCTAGGAGTTTGTGCTGCTGTGTTTTGTCTGCATTCCTTGCCTGCAGGTTTTCCAGATTCCACTGCTCTAACTCTAATTCAAATTCCCTTTTCAGCTGCGACTGGTAAGCACTTCGCAGTGATTTTGTTGCACAAAACCTTAAAATGATTAAAATCTCTGGAAAATCACCACCTAAACTTGAGTGAAGCTTACAGCTACAACCCTAGGGAAGGGATTACCCAGTAATATTTTCAGCTAGACAGTTTCTTTGACTATGGGTATTTTTGATGCAGTACATGTTAAAGGACTCTGAAAACAATCGCTTTCTTCTGAGCAGAACTACAGATATACACGTGCTAGAAACCAACACTGTGAACTTTGAATAAAAGATTTTCTTTCAGGGAGACTGATGTCCTTATTGAAGAAAACTGTGTAGAAAATTAAAGCAAAAGTATTTTTTGACAGAGGGTAAGAAACAATGAGGAATAAATCCAAGTTGGTGACAACTGGTTGTTCAGTACCTGAATGAGATCAGAGCAGGTCTGTGTTATGTGGCCCTCTGGAATGTTACTCAGCCACTGAATCAGGAGGAGTTCCCTTCCCATCTCAGTGTAACAAGGTTATAGAAACTGGATCCTTCTCCCTTCAAACATGGGAATTTTCTAGTGTCTTGCTGGCTGCAGAAGACATTTACAGCATTGCTCGTGGTTTTGGAAGACTGCAAGGAGCAGAGCCCATAGCCATGGAAAGGTCGAAGGGTTTCCCCCTCACGGGCTGAGTGTAAAAGACAAGAAATTATTTTATCATTAGGTCTTGGTGCAGAGGTGCCAGTTTTCAGTGTTCAGTCTTGCTTTGGAAGCAACACTGGTTATGCATCCTTGGTTTTCAGTGCCTGGATAGGTCTGTCTGTGGTGTTGTAGTTGTCAGTACACCCTCACCAGCCTTTTTAACATGTGGTCCAGGGGAATTTATAAGGGGGAAAAAAATTACTTGAAATTCCAATATATATTTCTAACTTTCCTTTGGGTGGGTTTGGGAAAACTTTGTCTCAGTGATAACCCCAGGAGCAGCCATTCAGCCTTTCCCTCCTAGTGAACCCTGCAGGGAAGCACTCAGCATTTAGTATGATTTTGTGCCCTAATCAATATCAATTTGTGCCCATATTATTATTACCTTCATGAAAAATAGACCTGCTGCAGATCTTGAGTCAGTATTCCTCCTGCGCTTCTCCTTAAGCTCCTTTCCCTGCAGGGACACTATCTCTTCCCCTTGCTCTCTTTGTGTCTCTGCTTTGCTGGTAGCTTTGTTTCAGACAGGAATATTTTTCTCCCGGCCAATAATGAATGAAACCCTCTGCTTTTTGTGTCCTATACTGAAAGGGAGAAATCTTCAGCAAAAATAGAGGGCAGCCGAGTGTGAGAGGACAGATTCAAACACTCCTGACGAAGCTAACAAACAAAAGGCAGGGAGCAGAGAAAAGAAAAGCTTTGCTTCTTTGCAAAGGATGTTCTTTGGAGAAGATTGTGCATGTGAACCATGTTGATCTTATGGAAAGCTCTCACCTACAACAGGCACGTAGAGAGCTGATGTCTCCATGAAGTGCCACAAACCCAACAAGACCAGGAGCTTTCAGGCTTGCTGCCCATTTCCCACAGCACGCGCAGTGGGCCTGGCCCGGAATCCCTGATGTGCCTCTTCTGTGTCCAAGCTATGGCACAACTGTGGAAAATCCTCTGACTCTGACTGGAGAGAATTTCTAGGTGGAAAAAAAAATAAAGGTGTCCAAGAAACCCAGATGTTCTGGCATTTCCCCTGCCAGGTCAGAACACATCTGGGCTCCTCACCTGACAGAGCAGCTGTACCTGACTCTTTGGCCCAGCAGCAGATCTGCTGAGCTACTGTGTTCCTTGGCTCACCTCTAAGATTGACAGCTCTCTGGATATTAAGAAGTGTAGAATTGATCAGTTGGATACAATTGTTTATTGTATAAGATATTATTTTCTGCAACTCTCTAGATCCTGTTGTCACCTTTCAATATTTAAGACCTGTCTGTCTGAACCTCTGAGACCCCCATGCTGCACATGTACAACCAATCCTTCTTGCTCAGTTTCTGCAAGCCTCATACACAACTGAATTACTCAGAACAATTGCTCCTGCCTTTATCTTGAAGTATGCTTTGATCTTGCAGAAAGGTTTGTGAATTCAGCGTTTTGTCCATTATTTTCAACCTATTTTAACTGATACAATGACAGAAGTGGTCAGGGAAAGGGACCATCTTTTTCTATATCTGTGCTGTAGTGCTAAAGGCTTCAATTCACCACAGAGCTCCAAAGAGCTACTGGAATAGAAAGGTTAGGTCAATAGCAACTTCTGCCAACAGGAGAAGTTGAGCCATAAGACAATGATATATTCTTAAAAAATTTAGTTCTACAGGGATTGGCTTCTACAGCCAGGCTGTCACTGGTAGCTGAGCTGTAAAGTTAACCTGTAAAGCTGATTTAGGTACATCTGCATGGGTTGGTTGTCAGTTGTTGCATCTGCAAAATACTGCAGAGCTGCTGCTGGTTTTGAAGGAATGCAGCCAAGAGGTCGGGAAGCTTCTGCCATTTTATCAGCCAAAATTCTGGTTTAACAATAGCTCTGTGCCTTTACAGAACATATGTTAGGAAAGTTAGTATTGCTTTTGTACATCCCCCTTGCAATTAGTTTCCTCAATGTGAGTATAAACCTGAGAAAAAAAGCCTTTCCGAAAGGGATACCTGGTTACTTTTCAAATACTATTCCCGAGGGAAGCTGAGTAGCAAATGTTATATTTTCTTTTTCAGATTTCAAATGGCCATCAAGCCTTTGAAAAGTATATTATTTAGCTCGTTATTAATAATCTGGCTGTTAGCTTGGAAAGCTAAATGAATCTGCGGAAAAAATAATGTGTGTACTCCAGTTCTTCAATGTTTAGATTCATCCAAGCGTTTAAGAACTGTCAAACAAAATACACTGAATTCAAGGGAATACATTCATTGAAAGATTAAATTAGGTACTGCAGTAAAGCCCCCCCGTTGCAGTGGAGAGGCATTTCATGCTAACAAATAACTACAGCACCATTATAACGAGACCCAGAGGCATGTGATTTCAACTGACTGCACATCTTTGCTCAGTGGGTGCCTGTATGGTTTTTTTTCCCGGGCTGATGAAAGATCAAATAGTGGTTGACATGGACAGAATTGTTCTCTTAAACTGCTTTGAAAGATTTTGTAGTATTTCAAAGATTGTCTTCAGAGTAGTTTCCCTGACCCACAACTGTGGCTTCCTTTCCATCTACTTCTTTCGAAGCACTGAGAAGTTGACATGTCTCTGCACCTCCAAACTTTTGTGCCCAAGAAGTGCACTCTGTCTGTGCTTCCCACCATGCTCCCCAATGTTCACTTGGCTTTTTCATGTCTTTATTTGCCTTCTTCCAGCAGGCAGCAAAGCCCAGATAACCTGTGCCATCTGATCTCTTAAGGTAGAATCTGTGTCTCACCATCTGTAGGACTTAGACACAGTCCCTACTTGTTTCCTCCTTATAAACCGGGAAATAATTATTCTTTACCCTTTAAAATGTGGTGTCTCTAAAGGAGTAGGATCTCCTTTCTTACCTGTATTTCAGAACATAAACTAAATTTCACAGGAAAGCCAAAAGGAAAAAAAAGCCAAATTTATGGCCACTCATAGCTGTGCTATCCAAGACACGAATCTAACATGGCACTCTTCACACTTGCCTAATATCCAAGGCTTAATTTCTCCAGTTAAGGCTGTGCCCAGCACAGTTGCCCCTCTATTAACTTGTGGGGTCTTGAACAAGAAATGAGCTTAAATGCTACTGTAGAGCATGAGACAGCTTGTAAAAAATGTGGTATATTCAACAATTCAACCACTGAGCACCAGCAAAACAAATATTCATGTGGAAGCAAAAGCGTCCTGACGTGGAGTTGTGTACTTTTGCCATCCTAAATACTCTACAAACGTCTCTGTGGGAAGTATCAAAGATGCTTTATAGTACAAGACAGGTTATGAAGATGGTTTTTTACCCAGTTGGATACAATGACTTATGTGTAAATGGAGAAGGTTGGATAACAACCACTAAATAATTTATGCAAGGAATCTCTTAACTTTTTTTCCTGCAGCCCTTACTTGATGAAAGCCTGTACACGTGGGGGGTTGTTGTTCTTGGCTGTCGTCATGCGGTGAGAATCCAATGATGACATTTTAGAGCTTGGTTGCTATTGATTTTGGGTCATTTAGGTCACTGGAAAACTTCCACTTCCCCTGAGTGAAGTTGAGATCAAAGAGATGCGTTTCGAGATGTACCCCATATGCAGAACACACACAGCTGTGATTATCCCAGGGCTGAAATTGGATTTAGCAAGCATCAGTTTGCAGCAGCTGTATGTGCCTTAGTGTTTGTCCACATCCAGCTCTGATAAAGGACCACTAGAACAGCCACACAGTGTGAATTAGAGATGACCAAAACCGGACCCTGGCATTCAGTGTTTCCAATCCTTCTGCTCAGGATATTGTCTAATGGCAATCTCAAGTGTTTGTGTTTACTTTGGGGTTTATTTTGTCTTGTGCAAACAGTTTGGATGATTTTTGCCTTCTCAGGATTTTTAGCCAGCTTTTATTTTTCCGTTTTTTCAACTTTCTTTTTTCAGCGTCCATTCTGACTGCATCCCACAGGGCTATTTGGCTAAATGCATTTATGGAAACATAGGACAGGGGCTTAGACCTGGAAATAAATGCAGTTCTAACTTTATTTTTCTCTTGATGGAAATTGTTGGGTCTCCTTGGTGTCCCTAAGGATGCAATATCCTTTTGTCCAAGAGAATTTCCCCTCTTCAAGGTTTTTCATGCTTTAGCCTTTCCTCTTTTATCTAGGAAGAGACAAAAAAAATTCCCATCCCATCTATCTCAACAGGCACCCATATTATTTTAGGGACTCCTCTTTCTCTCTTGGATGAATGGGGTTATATTTGATCGATCGAGGCTTGATTATCAATTGAAATGCTCTTTTCTAACTGCATGATGGGGAGACTGCCAGGCTGTGACCAAAATGGCACACAAATAACACCAGAGCATCTGAGCTGCTGCAATCCCTGACAGTGGAGGGCGGAAAGAGCCTGGCCCCTGAGGAGGATCAACCATCAAAGAATGTGCTCTGGCATGAATATGGGAAGGCTGACCGTGTTTACCCTTTTGCTGCAGTGGGTTTAGCACCTCTGAGAGGAGCCACCCCAATCTGCAGCATTCCCAAAGCTTTTCTGTAGCATTAGAACAATAGAGATGAACCAGCCACAGTCTGTAGCCACCTAATTGAAAGTTTCTGAGCCTGTCAGGGCTCTGTTATCCTTACTTTTTGGTTAATACAGTATATTCCAAGCTTCCCCCAATTATAGCTACCAGCAGCACAAGCAGCAGCTCTTGCACTCGGGCTCGGTCCTCCCACACACCCGCTCCTCGCTGGTTTGGTGCCTCAGGATGGAGTTGCCTGGCAACAGGACTCTGCATCTTTGGGAGACAAAAGCTATTATTTCTGTCACACAGATGTGCTAATGTGATTATTGACTGGGCGGAGGCGCACACACGCGCGCACACACACACACACACGCGTACAGGTCAAATTTCACATACCTGACAATTCCCAGGCAAGAAGTCTTTAAGGGAGAAAGGGCAGAGAACCTGAAAGAAAGGTATCAAGGTGGAGGGAGGAGGCAGAGAACTGCCAGGTAAAGCGTGGGCTAAAGGAAACCTGCTCATAGTTTTACCAGGAAAATAGTTTAATCAAAAAAAAAGGAAAAAACCAACAAAAAGACCGATTTGGTGGTTTTTGACTGACGAACTTTTAGTGAGTCCCTCCTGGATTCCTGCAGATGGTCTGGCGGCTGTACACAGCTGACCCCAGTACTCGGGTGTACTGTGCCTGCTGCTCTGGAAATGCTGGTGATCCAACAACTGGGTGAACAGAAGCTTCCAGGACCTCGCAGAGGCTCAGAGTTCCAACCTTCCTGGCTAAACGCTGCTGACAAAGATGTTAATTTCTCCAGCTTGATGCTAATTTGGATAAAAACCAAATGGCAAAATGAATTTTTTTTTCCCCTGCCACCTGTCTCTCAATGTTTGTAAGTTACTTTTTAAGTAGAACCAACCAAAAAACCCCACTGCAAAAAACCCACTGCCCTTCCTCTGGGATTCTATTAAGCTGGCTTGTGTAATGCTTTTCTCTGGCTGTGCAAGTCTGTGGGAAGAGCTCTGGCTTCTCCTTCCAGGAGGTGTGGGATGCTGGATGCAGTCCCTGTGCTGGGCTGCAACGTTGCAGCTCCGTAAAACTCCACCACCCTCTGGTACTGAGCAAAGCTGCTCAATATCACAGGAGGATTTGGTCACTCTCAGATGTTAACATGCTGTTCACACCTGCTCTGCTCATGCTGCCTCTGCTCCTGTGGGTGGGGAGAGATGATGTGAAGGTGTTTTTATCTGTGCGTAAGTCTGAGAGAGTGCTATTTTTCATGGGTTTGCACATATTTGCATTCATGTTAGCCTGTATGAGGGCTAGGATTTCTTGTCCTAACATCCAGTGACCTGGAGCTGTGGCCAGTCCATGAAATGTAGACTTTTATTTGAACTTCTATGCGGATCAGTTTTGTTTTTCTAAATTGAAGTCTTTCAACAAAAATCCATGAGGCAAAATGGATTAATTTTATTGATGCAGAAGTCCCGAGCCTGTAGCTGCACATTCACACTGAATTGTGCTGTTGACTGTCTAGTAAAGAGTCTGTTCCAGGCTACATACAACTGAGGCTGACCCTGGTCATTACTTGGATTTTTCTCCATCATTAACACTTTTTAAATTAATAGGAAATGGACAATGCAACAAAAGCAGCCCAACGAATATCAATACAATAAGTAGGACTGGTTAAAACTAAGCCATTATTGACCTCATGTTTGTGCTATTTTGGTGAGTTAGGATCCTTGTAGTGACACTTCTGGTTCTGTTGCAGTTTCTTCTGCTTGCTATTTTTCTAACATAAGTTGTGCTGCTCAGTGTAATGAGGCATGACAGGCACCAAAGAAACGGCCCTCTCGGGGAAAAGGGTGGCCCAGCACTATTTCCCCAGCAAAATGGAATTCTAATGACCAGAGCATGAAATGCACTTTTCTGCTCTCTTAAAATGTGAATTAACAGGAGGAAGGTCGAGGCACTGGTAACAAATGTCCCCTGGTCCCTACCTGAAGCTTAAGTCACACTTAGAGCAAAATGCTAATCGAGTGTGTAAAGCGTCTGCATTGAGGGCAATTATTTCTTTCCCCTTTTTCCAGAGAAATCATCTCAAATGTGTGAGAAACAGAGATAGGTGAATAAGTCTTTTTAAGGGGAAAGAGGAGATTCCAGTATTTGTCTCCATTCCAGGACAGAATGAAGACTAGACCTTTAAAAGAGCTTGTGAAAAACAAAACGAGAGGAGCACAACATAGCAGATTGCTGGGGTATTCTCTTTGGCTTCTCTTTTGTTTTGGCTTCCTTTCAATTTGGAGTGACATGAGAAGTTGAAAATCTTTTCGCTTTGTTGGAAAAAAAAATAATTGCAAAACACTTTGCCTTGTTTTAAACTGGGATATTTTTCTCCTGAATCTGTGGGTGGGCCATCCAACCAAATGAAATTGGAATAGTAACCATATAGTTTTTCCAGCCTGAAAGGTAAGCTCAAAAAGACCTCTTGAGCTCTGCATATATATGAGATATATATATATATGAATGCAGTAGTTGAATGGATATGAGGTGTCTCTTAGTGTTATGTCGTGTATGGATGTCTCCAAATCTTAGAGAAATGTTAAAAAAGGATCCCTGCTGTAATGAAATTTCTATTCAAAAGAGGGAATTGGTTTTATTTTTCGGTTTTTCCACGTACCTGTGACTTGAGTTCTAGGATCTGAAATAGCCTTCAGATCAGATACTGGGGTTTTCAGTGGTGTTGTGCATCTCTGGGAGTGAAACAGAAAACAATAGAAGAGCTCAGTTAAAAATAAAAGAAGGTGGATTTTTTGATAAGTTAGAAATTGAAAGTTGGAGCCCTAAGAGGGAAGTAGAAAACATGCATGCCCTTAATGAAATATTTAAATAGAAGTATTGAACTCAAGACATTCTTCTATCCAGCAGTGAAAGAAGCTGAGAATCCCTGCTGAAGGGCTGCATCTGTTATGAAAATCATCTTCCAGCCATGGCTTCAGTCTCTTTTGCAAGAAATCAATTCCTTGGTGAAGCTACTTCTCACTTACAGTGTAAGATACAATAATAGACTAGGAGAAAAATGCATTTTTGGCACCTTTTGGCTTAACCTACTTGAAAATGAACTTCTCCAGCTTCCAAAATGAACAAACTTCTCTGCAAGAAGGGTTGCAAGGGGAAGCCAATCTGTTTGTAGAGCAGTGAAGAAGTGTGATAAATTCAGATATCAAAATTTTTGGTTTATTACACGGTTGTCACTCAGGCAAACTTCTCATTTTCTTTAATAACCATCGTGCTTTGATAGGAATTGAGTACAGGCCTCAGGATTTGTCCATATACCCTAACAAATCCTCACAAATATTGATTAAAACTGAAGGGAAGGTAGCAGGAACAGTAAAAGCTGACTGCCTAATGCAGTGATTTATTACACAACACGATGTTTTTCCCTTGGCTGGCGTGCACGCGGGATCCCAGCACCAGCCCTGAATTAGGGGAATTATTCTGTTCAGCCACTCAACAAATTCTGACTGATGCAAATGCTTCTTACTGAAGGAACTGAGTCACAATTTCACAAATAAACCTTGTTCCAGCTTTAATTGCCTAAAAAAAAAAAAAAAAAAAAAGAACATTTGAACATTATTTCTACTGGCGCCATCTGGTGATTTCCCGGCAAAGGCTCACGCTCCCCAGCCAAATGACACAGCCAGGCAGAAGTTCCTCATCAATGTGTTCCAGTACATGCTCCCCCAGAAGTTTCTGCAAGTATAAAATACAGGGTGATAATTCCAGCTTTATAGCTATCCACTTACTGCAGAGAAATATGAATGGAATCTGGTTATGTGTCATTAGTCCTCTCTCCCTTACTTATCTCAAGACTTCAGTACCTCTCTTCCTAAATCTAATGTATAAATATCAGCACATCCCTTTCTGAGGGGCTGTTAATATTCTTGGTGATATAAGCTAGAAAACAGAGTGAGGAGGAATAATCCATTCCAGTCCATATGGCGAAGCAGAGCCCAGCTCCCAGTCTTTCAGACCTGTGCTCCCATCTCCAGAGCGTATTTGCTCTAACAATCAAATCTCTCCCACCATTAATTCTGCACCAGTTTCTTTGTTTTGTTAATAAAATCAAGTGTCAGCCTTGATGTAAGGAGAATGTACTGAAAGATATTCCTGCTATAAAGCAGCCAGCCATGTTGTGGCTTTTATTTCATAGCAGTACTAGACAATTGTACCTCTTAGCCTCCCTCTGCTCTGCTCTGTGCAGATAGATCCCAGAGAAGTGTGCAGAGAAGTAAAGAGAGAAGTTTACACCTTCCTTTACACCAGAGAAGTGGGTGTTCAGGTAAAGAAGGGAGGCAGAAACAGCAGTGGCAGGGTAGGGGAGGCTCCTTTACATCACCTGCAAGCTCACAGAAATCAGGAAGGTCATGAAAAAGGCAAGGATACACAGAACTTGCTGGTAGATGTTCTATCCCTACAGTGCCTTGTATGTGAAGAGCTTGGCCTGCCCCATGAATAACAGTGTAAAAGAAGCATTTGCCCAAAAGGAAGAAAAGATGCCCCAACCAATGGTGTCTTTGTTGTCTCTTGAAATAAATAAGATCTTCCTTACTTGAATCAACAGAACATCCTACAGTGAAAGAGAAGGATGATGGTGTAGACACATTGAGGAAGTGTTTTGTAGTTTGTTTTTTTGTAAAGTCATTGATTGTAGCCTATTTCCTTTGAGTTCCCTGCTAGCAGGAAATGGCTTTATGGCATCTCCACACTGGGACAAGGATAAATGCCCTATCGGCGGGATCCAAGGAGCTGGGATGTCTTGTGCACATCACATGCTCCAGGATGCCCCGTGGATCTTCCTCTCTAACTTCATCACAGAAAAGCAAGTTAGAGGGAGGTAATTTCGACAAAGTCCATCAGCATAAAGAGATGTAATGTCTAGATGCCTACCTAGGATCAGAACAAAATTCAGGATAAGAAATTCAAGGAGAACTTGGCTTATAATAGAAATGGGGAGCAGCAGAAGTTCTGTGTGGATTTCAAGTGTAATTCAGCACATTTTGCCCCTGCTGTGGCAGGCACTTTTTTTTGCAAGTGTGTAACCTGCAATTCTCCCTGTTCTTTTGCTATGAGCAGCACTCCTGTAAGTTTTCTTTTATTCCACTCTTCACCAAAGAAGAGACATAAAGCATCGCCAGGATGGTTTTGCAATCCCAAGGCTGATGTTGTAAGATAAGATCAGTTGTTTCAGGCAGTCCTGGCATCACATGTATTTACTTATTTTTTAAAAGAACACAATATGTCTGTATTGAATGCTGAAGCTTAGATTGCTCTATCCTTTGTAGAAGGCTTTGTCAACAATAAATCATTATATCATTGCATGGGTGATGGTGGAGCTCCAGCAACCTTTTACAGCACAGTATTGACCAACAAAGTAACTCCATCCCAGCCAGATTCCTATACAGTGTGAAGCAAAGCTAGCAAATGACAATGTACTTGCTGTTTTCTTACTTTTTCAAGAATATGTCCCAAAGGTGGGTTTTTACTTAATGTAATTAGAAATTTTAAATGAAAAGAAAAAGTATCATTTCAGATAACTTGCAGTATATTTGTAAGTGCACGGTAAGTTCCTTTCAGATACAGCACGTTGAAAAACGATGGAAAAGATTCACGATAGTTCTTTTTTATTTTAATTACATGCAAATCATGGTTCCATTTTAGATACTTGGAAATAGGTTCTACAAGTGCTTGATTATGTTTAATAGGGGCTATGCAAGTCCTATCCAGAGGCTGGAATGCAAGCCATAATATTCAGAAGTAATGGAAAGACTGATAAAGAAGCAGAAATTAAGATCTTCTTTATTGTTTCTGCTTTCTTTGATTTATTTAACCCTACTTACACAAAGTGCAGTGCAGTTGGTAAATGTGTTTCTAGATAAGAAACCCTTTTCCTTTTCATCAGGACAATTCATCTAAACTAGTTTCAACACGTTTTGAAAAATGCAGCAATTTTCACACACACACACACAAAGGAAATGGAAAAGTACAGTGGTATTTAACACTGTAAAAAAGAAAGTAATTCAATATGCAGCTACTGTTTCTCTGCTAAACACATCAGTGACTTTAGGTTGTGGATCACAGGTGTGTGTGTACAAGCACAGTCATGTACAGTTAAACTCTATGAAATTTTGACAAACGTTGTCCAGTCTGGGGACATTTACAATAACTGCATTTTCATGATCATCATCATTATGTTCATCGTCATCAAAGGGAAATCATTGCTCCTAACTCGCAAAAATGTCTTCTTACACACTGGTTTGATAAGCAAGCGGGATTTTCAAGGCCAATCTGATCAGGCCTTACCAGACACAATCCTATGGCAAGGGTCATTTATATAAGCATTTAATTACAGCCATCTCTGTGGTCACTTTTGTCTCTGGGCCACAGACCAGCTTGGCTGCTCCGAGTCTTGTGCTGCTGCAGCTGAACCTTTGCTCCCACATCAGCAGTTCTGCCAGCACCAAACTCCAGGGCAGCAGTGATGATATTGTGCTTTGTTCCACATCGAAACAAATCCGAATGGCAAAACCCTGACATCCATTGCACTATGGAATTCTTGGGTTTTAACCAGCCTTCTCTGGGAGATCAGGATAATCCACTACAGCACAACTTGCCTGTTAAGTGGGTAATGTACCTCGCAAGCCTTCTTTTATGGATTGAAACACTTGCAGAACTTGAAAAAGTGGCAATGCAAATCTTTAACGTGTCCCTGATGCAGCATCACACCAAAGGCAAAAGTATTCCTTCAGCTTGTTATTCCCAGTCATCCACCAATGTGTTATTTGGGAAGGGATCTCACTGGTGGGTGCACCTCCATGTAAGCTCAAGCCATGCAGTAATCAAGTATTAAAAAGAGAAAGCCTTCCTCAGTCCGCTTGCATTTTATTGTTTATGTTCACTTTTAGCCAGTAGCCTCCAAACATTAATTCAAGAGAACGGTCCTTCCCAAAAGGGTGCAGGAAAGCCATGAATAAATGCCCATTTGCTCTTTGCGATGCTAAGCGGTATTTCTCAGGGAGATCGTTCTGCAGCAGCACAGGGACTCGGTTAATTGCCCCTGTCTTCTATAATAAAGCCACTCTCCTAATCTGGAGAGAAGCTCTGGGGCCCACTGGAGTGTCCATTCACGTTGGTCACAACTGGGAGGGAGGAAGAGAGGGAGACCAACCTAAGTGTTCAGCTGTGCCGTGTGAAGACCCCATCCAATTTCACATAATAGCAGCCTGTAGAGTCTGAACAACTGAATGCCTGCCGGAAAAGCTCATTTACATTTTAAATGAACCTGCTGATGCCTTTGGGCAATCTTGATGGTTAATAGCTGTAGCAGTAAAACATACCATCTTTTCTCCCCTCTAAAACAAACAAACAAATACATCTACGGCATTAGAGCATCTCTTCTCTGGGTAGATGCTTTATCTCTAGTATGAGATCTGCATTTTAAAGGTGTTCCTAGTGCTTTCAAGCACTTTTAAATCCCTAATATAGGCAGTGACACGGGATCTTTTTCTTTCCTCATTAAAAAACTAAAGCATAACAGCATCACACACACCCAAAAAAAAAAAAAATCCCTTCACAAACATCATGGACTCCTTATCAGGATCTCCACAGAGGACAACACCACACTGCCATCCTTTTGCAAAAGGAATACAGTTCAATGTCACAGCACTTTCCTTAATACCTCAGTAATCCCTAGAGCTACTTAAAGAAGTAAATTCCACCGGTAATGGGGAGA
Organism: Cephalopterus ornatus; assembly: GCA_013396775.1. Taxonomy (NCBI): domain Eukaryota; kingdom Metazoa; phylum Chordata; class Aves; order Passeriformes; family Cotingidae; genus Cephalopterus; species Cephalopterus ornatus. Next base: position 76,568 of record VZRE01000918.1, read on the forward strand.
TGAACTGACTGTTAGCAGGTTTCCTCTCCGTGCAACTTGGTTCTGAACAGGATCTTAGAGAAGGGGATTTGACTACAAACACCCATCAGCCACATTATGTGAGGTGGGCAAGGTCAGCTTTGTGTGATTAAACCTTCTCTGGGAGGTGCCTTAGTTAATTTAAAGTGACTGCCCAGACAGTGGGCTGAAGGTATTTCTGTTTGCTGTTCATCCTCTGCTGCAGTTACCTTTGTGGATTGTGCTCATCCATCTTCCACTGGCCAAATCTTCACCCCGCAGCTTCTCTCCACATCCTGTGTCCTGTTCCCAACTTGCTGCCATTCCCTTCAAGGAGATTTGTGTTGCAGATGAGTCTTAGGACAAATAAGCATCAAGCTACTCTCTGCTTCCTAATGTGGTCCATGGCCATGACCTGGAGGGATTGCCGAACTCCTGAGTGAAGATAATAGAAAAATTCACATTTTGCTATTAGTCCAACAGTCACAGCAAGCTGGAGAGGAATACTTTTGTGAATAAATGATTATAGATACAGATATGGCTGTGACTTGTCAGATGATGGTAATTATACATCTTACAAAATCACCACTGCCTTCAACTCCCTCAGGAAAGATGTAGACTCCAGCAACATTACACAGATCACATATGGGCAGACTGAACATCATCAGATGATGGAGAGGGAATTAAAGGAAATTGTGATGTTTCCTCTGGGAGCGACATGAGCAAGTTGCACAGCTCTCCAGAGAATTCGATGACAAAAAGCAGGAAAAGGGGATCCCAGCTTGCCAGACAGGTTGCATGGTTCCTTTGAAAGCGTCCCTCAGGGCTGGTCCCATCCCTTGAGCCAGCTCTCTGGAAGCCTGCTGCCATAAATGTCTCCCTCTGAGCATCTGAGAGTGAAGGAAGCACTCTGCAAGATGTTGTTCTGAATTTCTTGCTGCAGTCAAATGATTTTTCTAGCATTTAGCACGCTGAAAGGCAAATGTCAGCACGGTGTTTTATCCAACAGTCACTGCAGAAGACTGAGCTGACATCCTTTCAAGTGTGTCCAAAGACCACATACAAGCAAGTGTTCTGCCTTATGGTAGAGACACCATTGCTGCGTGTTGCTGAAATGGGAGGCTTTGGTCAGGCTGCGTGACAGGAAACCGAGTGGGAAAATGTTGGCTTCGCTTCCACTTGAGCCTCCCACAGCAGATGGGTTGAACATTTTAATAAGTCTTCTGAGCAGATGAGCTAAATGTTTTAGACCACATAAGTGCTGATTAGAGAGGCCTAGTGTGTGTCCCCATGCTAACATGTCAACTTTGCCAAAGCAAGAAATACAAGGTTGCTGTAGTAACAGAATTAAAATGGCAAGAGAGAAGCCAGTGGAAGGGTAAGGGAAGACTTTGAAAGAATAAAGCTCAAGTCCACCTCCCGGTTTCTAGTTTTCTATGGAGATGGACTGAAACAGAATGGGAGATCAGATGTCGATTTAAGAGGTTAAAACTGGCTCATACAGCCACTGGGAGGTTGAAAAAAGGCAAGGACTCGTGGAAACTAGATGTGTAACCTGTAAGAAGAGGGCTTTACAAGAGACCTGTCTCCAGACAGTCTTGCAACTTATTTTTCTCCAAATATATTATTTAGTGAAGATGCCAGATTGGGAACATCACTGGGAGCCCAGAATGTGCTAGGCTTGAAAACCAGCTTTAGCAAGGGAAGGAGGAAATAGCCTGTTTGTTTACTGGAAAGCTCTCCCAGGGCAGCAACACTCTGTAATATTGATTAGGAATAAATGGAACACATAAAATGAGTATTAATTTGCAAGATGAAGCTTAAATGATTTGCAAACTATTATTTGGCACAGTTACCTGTAGCTGTGACTTACAAGTCCCTTCTGTCTCTGCATTGTCTGCACCATCCTCTCCCCAGGCTCCCAGCACTCCATAGCAGGGACTGCCCGGGCAAGACCGTAATTTTGGATTTTTTCCAATTACTACTGATCTGTAGAAGCTCTATCATATCCACCCACAGCATGAGGATGGTATGGCACTGGGATCCAGGCAGGAGTATTTGTGTGGGTGGATGATGAGAGGGCAGAGAACAACCTATTACTCACCCACAAACTAGAGTCTTTGATGGGATGTGATCTGAGAAAACAAAATCCTTGAGGAAGAGAAGAAATATCAAAATTGAACATTGAAAAGGACGAATTTTTTCTTTGCTTCTATCTTTTTCCACCATGGGACAGAAACAAATGAGGGTCCTAAGTTCCCTATGAAGTTGTCAGTTAAAGGCAGAAGAAACATATCAGAATGAAATTAGACCTCATGGGCCAAACTCAGTGTTCAGCTCAGAATTGTAAACTATCAGCAGCATTCAGTCCTTGAATCTGAGTCGTCACTGAGGCAAGAAACTAAAGATAGAATCACAGAGAGTTTGGGTCACCGTGTCCATTGACAAGCAACTCTGGGGCCAAAATAAAGAGCATTTGACTGGATCATTGCACTTGGATCTCTGTTGGAGGGAGATATCTTGTACCTTCTCCGCCTTGAACCCACAACCTCTTCCCTTTCCCCTGAGGCCTGCAGAGTTGGTGTCCCTTTTCGTCAGGGGAAAGTTTTCTTCTTCAGTCTTCACTTTCTCAATTCATTTTTTGATCAGGAAAGTGGGAATTGGAGGAGAGGTTCATCGCAGCTGCAGAAATGTTCCTGAGAGTGTAGTATCACATGCATTTGTCAGTCCTGCTCTCAACAGCTAAAGCAAAGAGGCTTCCATCACTTTTGCTATGGCAACCACTCCATGCACTTTAGTTAAACTTCATTTCACTTAACTTCTTTTTCCTTGATGATATTCAGCTGGAATTGTCCTTCCCATGGTCAAAAAGCCAGCAACAGCTGCTCTGAATTCTGCCTGCATGGACAGAAATTGAAGGCTAAGGCAGCCCAGCCACTTCAACAGTTCAAACTGCCTAAATTAAAACATCTGCAATGTCTATACCTAGGCAAATAAATCCAAATTAAATCAATCTTACAGAGGAAAGTTTGTTTATTCATTAAATAGAGTAAAATTGTGAGTCAGTTTGTAGACACCTGGGCTGGTATTAGCCTTCTGACACCGCAGTGTGAAACTGGCAGCCCATGTTCAGAGCAAGCTAAGAAATCTCACTCTTCCATCTTCCAGACAAACAAAGAAGAAGGAAGGAATCAATTTTAAGGTGCCTCTTTCTTTTTTTCTTTTTTTTTGGGGGGGGGGGGGTGGGGCAAGGCTGTTGCTTTGGTTTGGTGTTTGATTTTGGTTTGGTTNACTTCTGGGGGAGTCTCTTTCCAGATTTCTGAAGATAAGTAACTCTTCCTGTACTTGAAGCTCAGACTTGTGTGTCAACCCCATCCTCCCTGCCTGTGCCAGCCCTCTGGTCTGTCTTGCCTGCAAGATATTCCTAATCAGGGGATTACTAATGGCACACTGATGTCTACAGGAAAGTATCACCAAAACTTGTTGTCATTGCCTTTGGCACCTGTCATTGTCTTTGGTGCCTGTCATCCAGATTTTGATCTAATCCTTTGGAGCCATCTTATGAAGAACAGTGTGTAAATTTACCCTGCTACTGGTGAAACAGGAAAGAAGCTTAGGAATCCTGAGTTTCTGAGTCTTGCTGTCAACCTTTGAGGCACAAACTAAAAGTAGTGGCATTTCTGTTAATTCCTGTAGAGTCATCTGCATTTATTCCTTGCTTTGTTGTTATTTAATCTGTTTGTACTAATTATACATTTGAATGTCATGAGTTTGAATCTGATCCCAATTACATCCCAATAAATCATGAGTAACCTTGGGGAAATCAGAGGTGTTCTGGGGAGTTAGATGCAAGCATAATTTCCAAAATCTTTCTCCCCAGTGAACTTTCTCTCACCCTGAGAATCCAGGAAATGCATGCAGGCAGTTTAAAATCTGTGGATTAGACTCTTTGCAGTGTCTCAATCCAGCCTGTTTTACTCTTCTAGCTGTATGTATTATTAGTCCACTCCTGCACGGAATTTTACCCAGTAGTAAATAGATTTGCCTGGGACTGCAGATTGTTGTGCAGCCTGTGACCTGTTATTTGTAAACAGAGAGACAAACCAAGAGGTGACTGTATATATATATAGACATATACATATGCAAATCTTTCCTGCAACTTTGCTCACACCTTGAATTGCAGAGGTATAATATTGGCTGCTGCTTAGACATTGAGATTCAGTGGCTTCGAGTCCTTAAGCAACAACTCTGAATTGTGCAGAAATCATTGGTGACAGGACTAGTGTGTGCAGGTGCTAGTGCAATTTTCTTCCACATGACTTTGCCAGTGCTGAAGGGCTCCTGGTATTCCAGCTCCGGATTCCAAGCAGACACAGTGTCATCTAGAGGAGGAAGTATGGCCATGCACATTGAGACATAGAGGGGATATATTTCTTATGGGAAGAAACGTCCCGAATGAAACCAGTGTCCGTATTGTTGCAAACTGCAGTTTTCCCTCCCTCATTATCTTTCTGGGTTATGTGTGTGTGTGGGTGTGTGCATAGGGCATGACATGAAGGTCTCTTGGGAAACTCCTTTGTGATAAACCATAAAGAATATCTCACTGATTTGGGTCATTTATGCCTTTCTATTATCTCCTCCTTATTTCCCTTCTCAGGAGCACGGCAGGCTAACAATAACTTTTGATAGTTCAGTGCCCAGTTTGAAATGTAGAAATAGCTTGGATAGTGAATAATTCCTTTGTAATTGGAGACAAGAGCCAGCAGGAGCCAGAAGAAGGAGATTGGCTTGCATTCACTTTCTCCTTCTAAAGGCCCTGCTATTTCTTTGCTTCTACTGTACAGGAAGCAGACAAGCTGTTATTTCTAGTTGTTGAGTACAATAGGACTTGGAAGAAATGCGTTGGGTTTATATTAACCTCCTGTACTGAAAATCTTGGCAGAGTTAACTCAGTCCTGTACCTTTGCAAGACGCGATAGATAAATGAATTATTGAGCAGTTCACTGCACAGGAGGTTTTTCAGTCCTGCTGCAGAATAAAAGCACTTTTCTGTATGGGCATTTTGGGTAGCACAGAGGCATCGTGCTGATTTTGGCCAAAGTTTCCTTGTGCATGTCCCTGCTGTGCAGCCTCTTCTACTTTTGGAGAGCCGGTATAATTTGTCCCCACAGATGGATATACTTATTTTATAAGGCACCCAGACAACTCTCTGGCATTTATGCTTCTTAATGACAGGCATTAGGAGAACATTAAACGTAGTGGTCCTGGGGTTAGTTGCTTGATTGCGTCTTAGGATTTCATGCCGTGTAGGAGGGGGAAATGAGGAGTAACAATAACACAGCTTTAAAATACGCTCTTCAGTTAAAGTAAGAGCAGTTCTAAAAAGGCTGTCGTGTGGGAGAGGCATTGACACAAGCCTGGCAGGAAAGGTGATCTCAGTCCAAAGTCGATTCCACCCAGGTCTTTGAAGATAAGCATCCATGAGCAGGAATAACTTTGCATGAGTGAATTCTTCCACAAGAAATGCAGCTGTCAAACTTATTTGGAGAGCATTTCTTCAGATGCAATCAGTTGCCTCCAGGCTTTGGAAGCAGTGTGTTATTTAGACATTACCCCATGGGAAAGTGGGTTTAATAGAACCTTTGTTTAAAAGTATTTGTTTTTACCAAGCCCAGCAATGACAGTCAGAGCTGTCCTAGGACATGGCAGGATCACAGGAGGTGTACAGAGGTCACAAGAATCTTTGGTTTAAGAAAAATAAAGGATGTGGCACTACTGGTACAAACAAAACTAAACCATAATAGAGGATAAACATTCAATTCGAGTGCCAGAGTTTGAGGCACTCTGGTTTACAGAGTTTCAGGATCACCATTGGGGACGTGGAAAGTTTTGAATCTGCATGAGAGGAGGAGAAACTGCAACTCTAATTTTCATGCTTGCCATTAGCAGAGAACAACTCTCAGTTCTTCATGCCACTAGATCTCACCTCTGCCAGGTACCTGCTTTTGTCAGGCATTGAATTCATGGCATTATGTAGCGGAAGTGTCCTGCTCTATAGCAGGACGTATGAGGAACTCAACAATAAAACTAAATTGTTTTAAGATGACTGGGCATTTTTAATAGTTTTTTTTCTTATTAAAAGCCACAGAGACTTTTTAAAGGTTTGGTTTGGCTCAGCAGGTGTGAGTTCTTCTTGCAAGAAGCACCTCGCTTGTTAGCTGACACAAGACCAACTCCAATTTACATTTAGGGGACATGAGTAGGAGGTGGTATGGGCATTTCTTTGGCAAACAGAGTTATTAATTGTTGAATTTATAGTAAGATTAGACATAAGGCTGAGATGTGCTGAACATGTGCTGGTCACTTGCAACTTCAGTTGCATGAGGGGCAGTTTTCATGCCTCTCTAGAGTGGATCTTCCAAAACCAAGACTGTTTTAGAAGGTTGCATTGAGCCATTTTTAAGACAATTTGGTGAGGGGTTCCTGAACTGGGAACTTTTTTGCCCAGACAGTATTTATGCTTTCACTCTGTGGTAGATGGGATTCAGTCACTGACTCCATAATATTTACACTCATAAGAACAGCAGACCTGACTTCCAGTCTTCAACATCAGTTCATTTTTCTTCTGACTCCTCTACCCATACAGCTATCCCTATCCTGAGCACACACTGATGGCTTGGAAGATTCGCTCTGTGTTGGCCACTGCACATAATCATAATTATGCAGGTGATTTCTGAGCATTTCTGTGCAGTGGACTACATGCAGTAATTCCTGCAACATGCTGATATTTTACTATCCAGCACTCTCCTATGCTGTAATTGTTCAGGGAAAAGTAGATACCTGCAGAAGGGATGGGGTGAATTGGTTCAGATTATGATACTTGGAGGCATCTGACTGGGATAGACATGAGTATGTTAATGAGAGTTCATGAAGGTTCTTTAATTGTTATGGGGAGTACACACACATCTTATAATCACATGTGATCGTATTTCTGGACTGGTCTGTTCCTGTAGATTAATAGATACACCAATCCCATAATGCCTTACTGATAGCAAGCTAATTGAAAGTGGGTTGGGGGTTGTGCTCAGCATAGGACAAACCTCACATTTTGGGAAAAGACTAAAAGTAGAGAGCAAAAATCCTATTAAGTCTTGAGCTCCACTAACACCGGACATACTGCACATCAAATCCTCTGCTTGTGTGTTAATCACTCCACTCATTAAGGAATAGAAGCTGATTAAACAAAAGTCACTCAGAGGGTCTGATGATGGAGGCTGTGTTAAGTTCCAAAGCAGATCAAATTAGATGACTGGATAAGTATTTGCATATATTAACATTAACTAGCCCTTTCTTTTGTAAAGATGTGGGCAACATCTTTCTGGTGCAGTCCGGATCAGGATTTTAATCATATTTTCACACGATCAGCTCACTTATGTTTCGATATTGCAGGCCTGTGGCTACAAAGAGATGATACCTCATTAAAAATCATGAATGCATTAGGTAGATGTAAAGCTTGATAGGCAGATTGCCCTTTCTAAATCAACATGCATGGGACAGTTAGAGCTACATTTTGTGTTGCTGTGGGATTCAGGAGTCACTGAGATCTAAATCAAATGACCTAGAGATTAGACGTGTTCAGTGTCCCGAGTCATCCGAACCCTCTGTTATCTGAGTGATGTATTAATGTCAATGCTGCTGCTCTTCAGAGCAGGGGTTATCAAATCCTGCAGTGTCATTTCAGGTTCCAGCATTGTGAAAACCTGTTGTGCCAGTTCAGGTGCTCTCAGGTAACCGATATGCAGAAGTACTTTTCGCAGTGTTTTCTGTACTGTTTCCGACACACTGAACATTCAGGGATCCCACTGAAATCTGTGGAAGCTGCATCTTCTGCCCCTTTGTAAAGGAAAGGAGATGATTCTGGCACTTTCATCACAGACCACTCACCTGTGAGGGATTGTCAGGAGGAACACTTCACACCTTCATACACTTCAGGAATAGGACTTTCTGATGGGGATTGCTCACAGGCAAATGAATAGGAAGCACTGAGCAGGAATAAAAATAATCACCTTCAGTAAAACTTCTTTCATTGGTTCCAATATGAAAATATGCGTGTGTAATCATGGTCACCCTCCATTTTTGTCACCTTTGCCAGTATATCCTTAGTAACAGGTCAGTATTATCCTGTGTTGCAATGAGTTCCCATGTATCGCAAAATGTAAAAAAAAATAAGAAAAATTACAAAATGCAGCTATTGGCGTGTGCAGGCAGCAAAGAAGGGGAAAAAAAGAGAGCAGTGATAAAGCTTTATCATTTCTTTCCTGCAGAAGAAATTCAAATGCACTCTACCCTATCAGTTTGAGGCAGACAGATGACAGATGCCTGCAGACTAGAAAGGCTCAATAATACTGCATTATTATTATGACTCCTTTAGAGAGGATAACATTTCAACTATTAAAATTACTTGCTTTGTGCTGGCTCATTGTTAACGACCCACTTTATCACCATCAGTAACCTGAACAGCAATGCTCTCACTGGATATGGTAATCGAGAATCGATTTGCAGTCGGAGCTAAGCTTAGCTGCCACTACTGGAGTCTCAGTTGGCTGGAGATGAGGACTGACTTCCAGGCTGTTCATTTGTTCTTTCTCCTTTAAAAGCTGGTTAGGAACAGACCAGTATCACCTCACTAGTACATACCCGAATCTCTCTTACTGCAAAATAAGCCTATGACATGCTTCTGAGATGAAACCTTATGAAAGTCCCTGTCTCCGAGGATTTGCTGTCAGAGTGCAGGTAGTTGACTCAGCCAGTAACTCCTGACTGGTAAAAGGGGCTGGGAAAACATCTTCCTGGGAGAAAAAAAATCTTTTTGCACCATTACCCAAAGACTAAATATCGCTGTGGCTGGACTGATTGCTGGGCCCATCAGAGGACTCAGGTTACTTGCCCATGGTGTACACAGAGGATCACAGACTACTTCTTGATGTTGCTGATGTTACCCTTCTAACACCCAAATATTTTTTTTTTCAATCCATCTCACTATTAGGGATAGGTCTCAGCACCGAGCCTCTGTCACTGTATTTTAAGCATAGCAATCAATCAGAAAACCTTGCAGGCTTCTCAGATAACTAAATCTAAAATATAAAGGTGGTTCTGAAATCAGATTTAAGCTGTCTCCAGTCCACTGCATAACTTGTGTTAAGAAAGTAAGGCTGGTTAACTGCTGCCTCCAAAGAGAAACAGAAGTTAGAGATTTCTGTTTTGCTACAACAAGAGATGTACTTTGAAATCTGAATGTCCCAGTCTTAAATCTCACAGATAATCTCCAAATAGCATGTTACAAATATATGTAATCTACATTCTTGACCCCAAACACCCTCTAAGTCACACTCTCCAAATATTCAGATCTGCTCTGGCCATGGCCTCGTAGATTCATACTTAACAGGATCTCAAGAGATCCTTTAATTCATCTGCCTGCCCTCAGACACAGATCCATTCCCTCTTCTGAGCAGAGGTTGCAAAGTTCCCCGGCTGATGTCACTGAACACCTCAAGGGTTCTGCTCGAAGAATCAGGGAGAACAAGTGTTTTTGGTGTTTGGGTTCTCCTGAAATGCACAGAAAGTGCTGTGCATTTCTGTAGCCTCTTGGCCTTAAAAAGGTCAGAGAGAGCATGACAGTAGTTTTTACAGCAATAGAGTGAAAGAGCTTGGATTACCTCTTAGGGCACTGAGAATATGGTCTGAACCATAACTTAACACAGCCAAAATTCCTCCCATACTGCAAAGGAAGGAAAGATATTGCTACCTAGTGGTGACTAACTGTCCCACGAAATACCATCCCACCAGTGTCAATGACCAGGGCAAGGTCAAGCCATAAAAAAAGCCACTAGTGAAACTGGCCACAACAGAAATCATTCCATCTATAGGGCACCTGATGGAGAGGAGTGACAGTAGTTTTGTCAAGCTGCTCCACTTGTTTTGTCAAGTCTTTATTTCATACTGTCACTAGATAGATACTTTCCAAAGTGCCAGAGAACAAAAAAGTCATTGCTCATAATTGCTCATTCCAAATTGTTACAGCTCTTGGATTCCAGACAGTGAACCAGTCTTTAAGCATTGGCATTACTAAGTGTATTTATTGCATATTAATTAGTGCACATGCATGCATTTGAGATTACTGAGCATCTTCTTCTCAGGATATTAGACATCCAGAGAAGCTGCTCTCCTTCGGCACAGATATCCTGCAGTAAGCAGATTCCCACTGGGCAAAGCTCATTAATTAATGAGAAATTCTGGATTAGCGTTTTGAAGCCTGGCATGGAAGTGGCCAGCTAGGAGCAGCTGAATGAAAATTAAACCCGACTGCCTCATGACAGCGGGACACAGCTGCATGCTCTCCATTTCCCTTCTGACTTCTCCATTCCTCTGTGAGGATATTCAGCTTCAGCAGAATCTGTCAGGCATTCTTTAATTTGCTTCAGAAACTCCTTGTAGTGCCTGTGAGAACTGGGAGGAGAAGGGAAACTTGGCAACACAAGGGAATGACAGTGTCAGAGGTGGCTAGAAAACACTGTCAGTCTTAAGACTGTGTTAGCCTGGAGACCTCAAGAAGATTTTAAGCTCCTTAATGGGAGCAGTCTTAAAGATGGTATTATTATAAAAGTGCTCACAAGGAGAAAAGCCTTCTGTTGCACAGAACTTATATAAAGCTGAGTAAGCTTTTCTGAGGGATAAGGCAAAGGGAGGGTTGGCAACAAAATGGACCTACTGCAAACCACTGTGGGGTCCCCAGTGGGGACCCTGTGAATGCTGGTGAGAAGGAATTTATATAGGATTTATAGATGCCAATCACAAAGGAAGTATTAGATGCTGGCAGTTCTATGGAGGCATAAAAGATGCACTAAACAACATTCTGGGCTGGAGTAGGGTGACATAGCCTCAGCCTTGGTTCAGGAAGACCATTGTCCCACTGCAGTCAATGGAGAGAAATTCTGAGAGCTCCTCAGAGCCCCTCTTGAGCCTCCTTGCACTGGCCAAGATGAAGTTTTATGCACATTCCCCAAAGTAATCTCATATGCTTATGTATCAGCCACCTCCTTAGATGACCCCTGGGAGAAGGCAGCAGTCACCTTCTTCTTGTCTGTACTCTAGTTTTTATAAAAGGAAAATTTAAAAGTTTCGGGGGTTTCAGACAGACTCATTCCTTTTGTCCCTCATCTTGGAATCTCAGCTTTCATGAACACAGGTGGAAGATGCAAATTTTCCTGTGAGGCCCTGGTAAGTATGTTTGTATCAACATAATGACGACTGTTCTTGTTCATCTCAGGAGCATGACATGGCTTCTTCCTGAACTGTAAGCAAACATCTCAAATGATAATTTAAGAATTTTCTGCTATGACTCTTCACTCTGCTTAAGGCATTGCACTACACACTCTGCCTCAGTATCTGCACAAAGAGGAAATCTCAAATCAGACACAGGAGTGATCCAGTCAAACCTCACATCAGACTTAGCCATGGTTTAATGAGTTCTCAGTTTAAGCAGACAAGACAGATTAAGGGTAGGAAAACGACTGCTTTTCCTTCTGTATCCCTGTATTGATTCTGCCAGACAGAAAAAAGAAAACCTCGACTGACTTAAAAGCCCATCGACTCTAATATCAGACCGGGGGAGATGAGGACCTTGGTGACAGCCATGGCCAGGTCTGGGATGTCCTCTAGTGGCCAGCACGGCACGGTGGGAGCTGGAGGAAAGAAACAGCTTTCTGGAAAGAGGCAGATAATAGCTTCCCTAAGCATTGCTTTGGCTTCCTGCGGAGAGAAGTCTGGAGAGTTCCAGATATTTTTGTCTGTTGTTAAATTCAGCACACAGTTGCCATTGCGGTCCTCTCCGAGAGCCTGATCGCTCACAGCGTGAATCCTATATTGCAACACTGAATAAAGCAAAGCACTTGCCGTGCCTGCAAGAAGGAGAGAGATAATGCTCCTACATTTCCATAGAGGCTGTAAAGCACATCTGAAAGTACTGTGGTGCCAGGCTTCTCTGGGTGCTTTGAGCTTAGCAGGTGTGCAGACACGGAGCTCTGGCTCCGTGCGAACACCTCCCCACTTTGAGATCAAATAGTGAAGGGGCAGGGAGTCTGAAATGAGGCCTCATCTCAAAAGAGGTTGGATCTTGGTCACACACAGGAAGCAGAAAGTTTGACGGAAGTTCATGGTAAAACTTGGGTCACAGCAGTACATTTCACCTGAGCTGGGGAGATAGATTGTAGCCTCTGCCAATTTTTAAGAAGCCGTATAGTCAATTCAAGTTGCCAAGTGTTGAGAAACACTGTAAAATTCAGCTGGTGGCTCTGTCTTAGAGGAAAGTGATGAACAACTCTGGTGTTATATTTCCTCATAAGGCAAGAAATAGATGCAGTGTGAAGGAGCCAAGACTTATTTTTCACCCAAAGTGCTTAAAAATTAGTTCAACTTGAAGTAAATGTTCCAGTCAATTTGTTTTTCCACTACCCAACCTGCTTTGTTACTAATGTAGGAGTAATAGAAAAAATATATTGACAGAACTGTATCTGCAGAATACAGAGCAAAGCCTGCCCATGCTTACAGGGAAGACTATTACCGATTGCTGCAAGAATGTTTCTCAAAATGGTTTATAAGGCATCAGCAAGTCTTTAATTTAACTGTATGCCATTATTACATGCTGAGTGTGGTTTATTACTGTGCTAATAAACCATAAAGAAGACTCTATAACTTCATTACCACAGTCAATTGCCATGTGCAGTGTTAATTTGCCAACAGATCATTAATTGCCGGTACTCGCTGCAATGGAGACATAAAGCAAAACTATTGGGCAGAGTTTCTTTTCCAGATTCTGTTCTGCTGATGGCAGTAAGACTGAGCACGCACAGAAATAGCTGTGATTTGTCAGTAGAAAGGCTTCTGTATTCTGATTTGAACCTTTAAAAACGCATGTTTTACACTACCCAAGGATTTCACAAATGTGGCTGTTCTGGGGAGTATCGTTTTTCCACAGAGAAAAACCAGAGCAAAATACCTCATTTGGCTGAAGTAATCCCTTCAACAAAGTGCTAAACTGCACTGTCATATTGGGTCTTGTGCTATCTACTTTGTACATAAAGTTGTTTTGAGTCCTCTTTGGCTACCTAATGGACAGTACTACGTGCATAGATAGCTGTATGTTATGGACCCCTTGGTGGCTGGCAATATGGTGCCTTGCTCTTCAGCATATAGACGAGTTAAAGTGCATTGGGAAAGCTGCTGGAGTGGGAAAATGCAGTTTAATGTTGACAGAAATAAAGATGTTTACATCAGTCCCGCAAAGAAAAATAAAACTTTTAAATTTTGGGATAGTGAAAATGCCAAAACACCCACAAGAATCTCTCATCCTGTGAAAAGTTCGTGTTTTGCCTGATTCACAATGAACCCAAAATCTGGACTTTTATCTGGGGGTGAAATTCTAAATTGTACTCTTCTGCTTCTGTGGATTTTTTTCCAGTTTCAGAGCAAAAAGGTAATGGTCCCGATGTTGCATGTAATGATTCTGATCCTGTATGTGGTGCAGATCTCACTCCTAATGATGCCATTACAACAGGGAATTTTTTTAATGCTCACTTTCCTTGGAGATATGCAACCCCACTCCACTCAGGTGCAGGAAGGGGTTTATTAAGCCTCACAGGGGGTGTTCTTTAAATTCCTACCTAAACTGCTGGCACATAAATGTCCTTTTGCAAAGGCGTTCTGACACTTTATTACCTAGAAATCTGGAAGGTTATAAGGTGAAAAAAAAAATCCTGCCACAGTCAATGTGGGATGTTCCTTTCCTTATACACCCCAGAGGATTAACATAGCGGGACTTGATACTGTAATACAGACATGTTAGAGCACTCTGCAGCTCTCACCATCCAGAGATGGCCCTGACTCTTGTTCTGGGAAGGAGCTGGTGCCCAACTGGGAAGTTTCTGTGGTTCTGATGACAAGGTGCTAACGTAACACCATGGTTGGCTTCACCCTGAAGCATGTTTCTAATTAGTAGGAATAAGGCAAGGGGAAAAATACAAGTGAGAGAGTGCTTGAAAGTTTAAGGGCATTAATTGCCTCCCAGCTGTCAGGGTAGTAATTAAATTCATCTTGTTGACTTCAGCTTTGTTGCGATTATATGAAATTAATCTTCAAACACACTGAAAGCTTCATTTTAGTGCTGAAACCAGCAAATCCTAAACAATATGCAGAGAAGCATTGGCATGCATCTGGCAGTCACCCAACTAAAAATGTTCACGTTAGAGAAATGTGAATAAACTTTTCTCACAGTTTGCTTTAGCCCGTTTTTTTCCCCTCTTTATTCTCCTGACCAGACTAGAACTATGCCCATCTCTCTGGAAGAGCAGAAACTCAGCTGACAAATCGTTTGAAGAGGTCACAGAAGTCCAGTTGCAATTCTTCTCCCACTCCTTAGCTGAAGCTGGATTAGATGTAAAGGATTACTTGGAAATTTCAGCTCTCAAAGAACAAATCCTTCCTGCTTGTTAACTTTCGATTAGTGCTGTCAGCCTCCCGGTGCTATGCATCACACACAATTAAAAGCAGTTTCTGCCCCAGAAAGCTGGATCTCAAACTCCCTGCTTAGTATGCAAATGCATTACCTGACTTGTGCATATGTGTCAAAAATGTATGCATCAATGTAGTCAGTGAAAGCTTGCTATTAACATCAACTAGTACACTAAGCCCTTTTTATGTAAGTGAGGTGTGCATAAATATGTTCATGCATTTTACATCCCCACTTTCAGAAAAAAAATGCCATTTTTCCATGAATATATGAATACCCTTGTAACTGTGCTTACTGAATTAATTAAATGATGTTCACTCTTAAACAGTGATGTACCAGGGAATAATCGATTGGGTGGTCATTTGCATCTCCATAATGTTTATTATCTCTGCTTGCTGCTTTTAGCTGCTAGGTTCTGCCTAAGAGAATTTGATCAAATTGCCAGCATGATTTAAATTTTTATGTTTTAATGTCATCTTTGAGAAGCCAGCAATCTCAGTAACCAAAACCTGCAGCAAGAATGACCCACTTTGCAGGGTCTGAGATAATCAGATACCCCCCAGTGTGCAAGATCTATGTGGAGAAAATAAACAATGAAACCTATATTGTGTGGACAAGAAGGTAGCAGGAGAGTAGCAGAAGTCAGTAGTGTTTTCTCCCCTGAATGTGGACGCTCAGTTAATATTGTTGAGTTACATCCACTGAACAAGCATCTGCAGGTGAACTGAATGCCACAACTTCCTGGGCTGCAATCAGTGCTCCCTTGTACCTGCTTTAACAATAGAGGATGCCCTCTCTTTTACCCTTGGAGCAAGCAGTTAGCACAGGGAGAGAAGTAGGATGAAGTAGTTTATAATGCTGAATTTCCTATACCTTGGTCTGTGGTAGCAATATTCACTAGCCATTGTCAAAGGTGGACTCTCGCTGGTGCCAGAGGTGTTGCACCCTGTGAAAGGTACCTGGAAGCAATGTGCCATATGGTGGGGAACACTGGGAAGTACTGGGATCTAGCTGGGTCCTCTCTGATTCCCCAGAAACTTTGCTTGGGTGCATTGCTCCACGGTCTGATTGACTGACAGCTCTAGTGTTCTCTTATCTGGATATTCATCCCCGCTTCTTTGTAGCACCTACCTGCTTCTCTACTGGTCAAAGGCTACAATCAATACCTGCCTCTTCATGCTGTGTATCAAGGCTTCATAGGATTAATTTGGGGGTAACTATTTGACATCAGTCTGGATGATGGAGAAAACTACTGACTCATTTTACCTTCAAGAGCCTCATTCAGTCCTCTGATGCTGTGTTACAACATATAACCTCTGTTCCTTGCCTCTAATACAGATTATGCTGTACAAAAAATGTCAACTGATAGAGGGCAGAGCTCAATTTTCCAGAGCTTGTTTTACAAGGAAAGGGTTTGCACATGAAACCAGCTCCTGGATGCAAAGCCTGGCTGTTGATGTGGCCAACATGCTTTTAAAATCATTGGTTTTCCTGAATCTTACTAGATATTGCCTTATTGTCCAAATTTGTAGAAGTCTCAGTACAAATACCCTGGGGTATTTTTACTCTTCTGGCAACTCAGAAGTCTTAATGAACTGAGAATAGCCATGATGAATTTTATTGCCATTGGCTGTACACCTAACAAGCATCCGTGGCAGCTTCCAACCACATGCATGTGTTCTAGCTGAAGGCAGCTCTTGGCCTTGCTCTTTGAAGCTTCCCCCTGAAGGGAAGAGCAATGAGGAATTACTGCCAGCATGTGTAATATTGCAGGACATGAATTTCCATCAGCAGAAAGAGAAGGGACTGGTATCTCAGATAAATCTTCTTTACTCCATTGACTGCATCACCCAAAAGTTTTCATTTGGATTTCAAAAGGAAATGAATACCTTATCCATATGGGTTTGAGCAGCGTTAGATCTCTAGGTAAACTTCTAAGGCAGAGATGATAGTAAACTACTGGATCTTTGGGAAATTCAGTTCAAGTCCCAGTATCAAAGAAGTTCAGGTGTGCTCTCTTTGGTCATTCTGACCCGGCTCCTGTCCCAGAAAACTGGAGATGTTTAACTAAGGTGCCTAAGGAGCGTAATTGTTGTATGCTCTCTCTACAACCTGTGGTTAGAAAGAAGCCTGTAAAGATAAGGATTAACGCACTTAAGGTTTGCGATACAGAAAACTGAAGTAAAGATTGTAAGGCATGGTGTGGAGAGTGAGGGTGCTGAGGGAAGATGAGCCACTGCGAAGTTTGTTATTTTCTGAAGGAAATGTTGGAGTTCCTGGAATTCATTGTACCAAGACCTGCTGAGACCTTGTTTAGTAGAGCTTGCCACAGGAATTTGGATGGCTTTGGTTCATCTAATAAGACACCTAAGAAAATAAATTTCAGGCTCAGGATACAACCTAACTGCTGATTTTATGACCAAAACTAACTCTTCATCCACCCTTACAGTCTGGTCCTCCATCCCAGCAGAGGAGTGCAGCCGTGGTTTGGGTTTGCAGTAACACAGGCCGCCCTGTCAGGTGAATGAATGCTGTTACCAAATTCCAGCTGGAGCATCTGAGGCCTGGGAGAAAGCAGTCCTCTGCCACCTTCCCACCAGTTCTGGCTTTCTGTGCTGCCAGAAGTCCTGAAGCCCAGTGAGGCACCTGTGGCCCCGGGGTCGGCACAGCACAGGCAGGAGCAGACTCCGTGCAGCTTCTCCTTCCTGGAGCTGGCAAGATCTGCACTGCAGATACATCCTGGGATCTTCTGGTTGTTGAGGATCTTAAATACAGATTCCCTCTTACAAGACTTTTCCTACCTTCCTCATTAGAAAACAGGAAAATTACTGATTCTAAATTTAACCCAAAGCTTAACTCTTTAACTGCAATTTCTTTCAGAACTATTTATTTTAGACTTCTCTATTATATTTTGAGCAGCGCTGACAGGCGATAGTTCTGGAATAGTGAAATGTCTTGCAACCATGGTAACGCAATGTACTCGTTGGAAAGTTTTCTGATACTAAAAGAATTAGTTTACCACAACCTCACGCATTAGGTTTCCTATGATATTCCAAGGCTTTTTGTTTAAAAGCACAGACCCCTTTGATTGATCAGGTAACACTGCAGAGAATCATGCTACACAGCATTTGTCCCTGGAACACATGACAGCAACATGCCCAAAGGAATCTGCTCAGGAAAGCTGTCAAGCTGGAAAAATTGGAAGTATCATCATTAAAGGGTGCTTTTCTTCTATTCTGGTGTAGAATTCCCTTGCTTCAGATACAAATACAGGCAATAAAAAGTGATTTTATAAATACATTAACAACCAAAAGAGGGACGAGGAAAATCTACATCCTTTTTCTTCACTGAAAGTGTGGATAAGCATTGAAATGGGCAACTGAGGGAAGTGGTGGAGTCACCATCCCTTGAGGTGCTCAAGAAATGACTGGAGGTGGCACTTAGTGTCATGGTTTAATTGACAGGGTGGTGTTTGGTCAGAGGTTGGACTTGATGATTTTGGAGGTGTTTTCCAATCCTAATGAGTCTACAACTCTACAAGCTTTAATTTAGCAACAATCTGGTTTGATTTGTAAAGAGAAACAGAAGCAAGAAGCAATTCCTCTCCTCTTTCTCACCTCGCCACCCTTTCTCCCACTGGCATAGGAGAAATCACTGCTACCTCCACTGTAAATATTACACACAATTTACCTCTCTCCATTATCTCTGTCTCTCTTCTGAATTTATATCTAATCTTACTCTTTTTCTTCTGTATTATGCCAAATTAAAATCTCCTAAGTACATGAAAAATGGTGACTGTAATGCCTGAACAAAAATTAATAAAGCCAGGAGAGAACATGAAATCAATAATCTAATTCTGACAGCTTGCTTTGTCTCTGTGGCCAGGCTATAAGGATGTACTAGTGTTTCCCTCTGTTTAAAATTAATTGAACTATTTTATCATATCAGATAAGAGTGCACTCTTTGTGCTATTGAAGTGATAATTATGACATGATAATTACAGTCTGTGGCCAGCATGATTCTGTGAATGAGTCAGCACAGGCAATTAGTTTGAGACAGCAACTTTATGTGAATGTGTGCCCACAGACAGGAGTTACAGGATAGTCTGTCTGCTTAGTATTTTATGATTCCTTATTCACAAGAGGATAAGGCTTTTTTAATTTTTGTTGTGGTTTTGGGAGTGATTTGGGGTTTTGTTATTGATTTTGTTTCCAGTTTGGATAATCTCTTTGTATAAATACATAATGGCTGCAGGAATCAGAGACAGAAAAAGACAGAAGCACAACAAGTCTATAAGGTTGTAAATTCTGAGCTCTGTGATGGTGTCCTTTGAGAAATTCTGTTTGATACCAGGATGATACAGGCTCCCTATGCCTGCTGTGCCTTAGTGTGACTCCATTAAAACTGATCCACCTCAGAGTTTTCTAAATCATCCATCACTGTAATTTCCTGCTGACAACTCTATGCCCCTCTGAGCTCACTGAAAAGCCTAAAGAGTGTCCTGGAAAAAGGAAGACAAAATACTTGTTAGCAGAAAAGACTAGAAGCATCAAATGTAGCTGAAGAACTGCTTAGTTTTTGCAAGCTCAAAGCACAAGGGATTTTGTCCCAATCCATTTACAGTCTGAACCAGGAGACAAGGTAAGATAGAGATATGTGCAGATAATGAAATTATGAAACAGTTTTGGGAGACAGGGAAGAGTGTATGGAAGTAAAACTGTTATATCATTTGCTTCTAGAGGGAAGGTAGGAAAGGAGAGGGTTATTCGTTTCCAGGAGTTCTGCCCTCTGTGATCTCAGGCGAAAAAGGAATAATTCTCGTCTCAAAACACATCAGTAAATCATTGCAATAAATAATACACAGGGTAAGATACTGAAAAATGAAGAGAGAACACAATATGGAACAGCTGCTTACTAAGTGAACATCATCCATCCTGTGAGCTGATGAGACAGTGGAAGAAACAGTATGTGATCATGCAATTAATGATGATGCCTATCAGTTTGATCCGAAAGAGCTGATCTAGGGCCACCTGTCCTAGCTTCACAGGGTTTAATTTTGCAGCCTTAATTTTTTTTGACTCTGTATGTAATTATAACTTAGCTGTATTATTCATTTATCACAATGTTTATTTCAAAGCTGCTTCCACCTTAGGCATGCAAATACGAATGTCATAAGATCAGGCCAGAACCAAGGCAGCTCAAATGGAAAGGAGATATTTTTATTCCTTGAATGTCATAGTATGTTGCCATCTGTGAAATTTCAGAAAAGGTGCCATTCCCTCATCCTAGATCCCTAGTGGATGTGATGAGCTGCAAGGGAACTGTCAGCGAGAAGGGTTTGTATATAACATATTGCCTCCTGATAAAAGGAACCAACACATCAACACATGTACAACATGTCACCATTGGGTCTGGATTTAGAGCTCAAGAGACAGATGCTCTCTCATATCCGCAATGCTCCATGGAATTCTTTATACACTGTGAGAATTTGATGCCTGGAAAACCATGGGCTTGTCCCATGTCCTGTAACATTTACAGCAAAGGCATTTTTATTTACTGGGAAAGACCATGTTGGCTTGAGAATAAACCTGTGCTGTGCTTATGGCTTGCAGGTCAAAAACAAACTAGAAAGATTGCCCCTTGCAGCCTAAGTGACAACTGTTTGAGTGACACATAACAGGACTCCTCCTCAATGTGTAGTGCCTGGCCTAAACCTCAAATTCAGTTGTAAGAATAGCTCAAAGATCGATGTCAATATATTTTTTTCAATAAGGAATTACATTTTTTAATGTTCCTTTGCCCTCTTCATGTGATTGCAGTACCATTCTAAATATCCTCTTTCCTCTTCTTCCCCCTGACACACAGAGAGAATGCTTGGACATGATAGCCAGACACATCTTCAGTAGCATTTTCCCATCACTTACATAACTGGATATGAATATTGATAATTGCTATCTCTGACGCTCTTCTTGTTAACAGGTTTCAACCTGCAAAAGAATCCAAAATACCATGCATAAAATCCTAAATATTAAAATTCTCAGTCTCTGCCAAAAATAATATTTCTAACTTCCCAGTTTCTTCCCTTTAACAAAGAGAGGAACAAATAGAAAAAACCTAGAAGAATAAAAGAAATGTTGGCTAAAGAGGACCTCTGGTGGTCAAAAACTCAAATTCCCATTTGAAGCAGGAATATCACCAGCAAAGCCAATAAAGAAAGCTCTTATAAAGCAGAGATGCTCCCCACTTGTGTTTTTAATTATGTATTCTCATTCACTTCACACAATAAGGCAGGTTTCCGTGTTACTGGGGAAACCACAGCCTAGAAGCAGAGTGCAGTGTTACAGGGCTTGGCAGGGAGAGGAGCTCCAAGCTGTGAACAGTGGTGCACCAAGGGTGGAAAGGTGTTTTTCAGCTCAGCCCTGCTGTCCAGCTGGTTGGAGTCAGCAGAAAGGAGCATGAGCTCAGATGCACAGCCCGTGGACTGTGCCACTCAGGGCTGCTTCGTGTCCGTGTACCACAGCAGGGATGTGAGGGATGGAGCTTCAGTATGTCCTCATCATCTCTGATTCTGTGGGACATGGTTGGAAGGTCACAACAAATAGCTGGAGTTATTTGGGAAGGACCATGAGCTGTTTGGGAAGGGCACCTTTTCAGAGATGGAACAGGAGCTATAACCAGACTGTTTTTTTTGTTTTGGTCATATTATGGCAATTAAATTGATGCACAGCGTCCCTGGAAGCTCTGCTGGGATGACTGAGGAATTTTCTTGAAGTAAGCACAGTATAGGGTGAACAGGAGGTCTCCTTTTTGGGTTCCTCTCCCAAATTCCAGGCCAGAGGAAGGAAGGAATTTTGCATATAGGACTGTGGAGACACTGAGAGAGCTGCCCTTTGCAGGAAAGCCCTGAAGGCCACCATGGTTCACACAGGTCCCCAAAGGCTGCCTGGCCTCCTCTGCCCACTGGACTTCATTCCCATATTGCTGCAGGAGCAGCCCTGGAGATGGGTGAATGCTGTATTCCTTTCTTCAAGATCATCTGTCCCTCAGAGAAGTATTTCACCTTTCACGCACAGGAGAAGGATAAGACATGAGAAATCATGTTTTTTATGGATAAGGAGAGATCCTTTCCCTGTGGATAGCATGGAATATGTAAAAGGGAACAACCCTGGCAATTTCAACAACTTGCTTCAGATTTTAGGGCAATAGTCCCATTGTAGAAAAGACCTTGCCCCATCATATAGACCTTATGAGTAAAGATTCATTCATCCCTGTGAAACTCCTGCAGTGACTGGATGTTCAGATGGCATTGATGTAGTGATTGACAGTAGGTAAACTTTTATGGTTATTTCCAGCACAGAACAATGAGTCTAACAGTTGCAAAAGGGTTGTGTAGTATCTTGAAACAAGTGGGGAGAAGAAAATCAGCATTCACTTGCTGAACTGAGTTTTTGGTCAAGATTTTGCTACTGAATAAGTGACTGATGTTACATGTCATTCACTGATTACACCAACATATGTTTTACTGAGAGTGACAGCAATGCTGAAAATGTGGCAGTATCAAGATGAGAACCCAAATGTCTTTACACAGGGGTAATGTTTAATAGAGCCACCGATACAAGTGAAACAAAAGTAAAGTTAAAAAGACTATACTGAAAAATAAGCAGTACAGTTGGAACCGTCCAGCTTGTGGCTCTTTGCTCTGAGTTTAACTTACTGTGAAATCTTTGATCAAAGTTCCCCAGTTCCTCTGACTGTGAGTGAAGGAAAACAGGACATATGGGCCCAATGATGCCCTGCATGGGGTTGCTGGAGAACCAGTGAAATAATCTGAGCTCTCTTTGTGCAGTCTGAATAACAATTTTTAAACAATTTATCCTACAATGACATCTGGTGGTTGTTTTCCTTTGACAGGAAGTTCTTGCAGAAGTATCCTGCCAAGAATTGCCTGAGGATGAATATTCCCATGGCAATAATTAGCTGGGGTTCTACTTCTGGGGAAAAGTGCAAATGTATTAGCAAAATTGAACACTTTTTCAGTTAATAAACAGCACATAGACCCTCCTTGGAGACAACCACTGTGGCTAATTGTCTTGTTGGGAATTATGTGATGGTTGAATATCCGGCAGAGAAGCCACTGATGCATCTGGAAAATGTACTGGTTCGTTCTGAGAGCAGCCACTGTTCGGCCCATGAATATGCCATGATTTATCAGGCATCAGAGCCCTGCCCAGTACCCATTTTGGCAGAAGGAGTTCTGAGTGCACTCAGGAGCAGAGCATGTCAGCTGCTGAGTTGGGGTGCTGAGTGCTCTGCAGAGAGTGAGCCCCAGATTTGTAAAAAATGAGATAGTGGAGAGTGGGAACATCCAAAGGCAGATTGTCTCCCCCAGACAACCCATATGAAAGTCCTAAAAGACAAAATGACCCTCAGTTGCCTCTTTCCTGGAGCTGGGCACCATGCACTGCGTGGAGCATACTGTGAGCCAGTCCCTGCTCCTGGCTGCATGTGCCCACCCAGGAGCTGGTGATGCCCAGCACTCACCAAATCCAAGACAATCTGCGGGGCTTCCCCTCTCCTTCTCAGTGCTGCTCACATCCTCATGGCCAGAGCGTGGTCCTTGGATGGTTGTCCCTGTGGACGCTTGTCCCTGTGGACATGTCGTAAATGTCTTTGCAGCCCGCGGCTATCACAGGGGATCTCCTGGCCACCAGGTGGAACCCAAGCCATGCCTGTCTTCTCAAAATCTCACTGCCAGAGGCTCCTTTCAGAAACTTGAAGGCAACTCAGTGCTCCTGTTTCATGGGGTTGTCTGTGCTGGACAGCCTGCAGGGGAAAGTTGCTGCCGTGTCCCAGGAGAGCTCAGGTCAACAGGGGGAAATGCCCAAGGGAAGGTTTCACAGGCAGCAGCGAGACAGGGAGTTTTAAAACTAATTTCTCAAAACAGGCTTTGGAAGAGGAAACTGAGCACACAGTGGATACCATGTGGAAGGAGAAACATGAATGAATTTCATGGACTTTGGTCTATATTAAAGTAATGTAACACGGTAACAAGTAAGCCCTGGCAACTGTTGGTGTCAAATGTTCCCTTGTTACTGGGGAAAATAGGAGAGAACTGGTGAGAATGGTCTATAAAGGTCTCAGTCATACAGTCAGGATCCAGCTCCAGGCTGGATTTCTATCTGATGTTCAAGCCCAACATTATTAGTGAATAAAATTGAATATTGTCTCAATTTGACTTCGAACTAAATTCTTCACTGTGATATCCTCTCACTACATCCTCAAAAGTGTTTGCTTTGGAAATTTACTGGTTAATGCTGGGAAGCACTAATGATTATTAGTACTGATTTTTGTTTGCTACAAAATTCTTTTTTTCACTTCAGTATTTTACAAAGGATTTGGAGGGTTTTGTGAAAATACGTGTTCGCATAAAAGACTAAACAGAATTGTGGGTTTTTGGTTGTTATGTTGGGGGGTTTTTTTCACTGTGGCCTTTTAGAAACTTGGAAACTTCTGGGAAATATATATATATATATACACTTTTCAGTCTTTCTCCTAGGGTTAAGCAGGACCTCCCCCTTACCAGAGCAGGATGAGGATGCAAACAGCTGTTGCTGTTTATGCTCTAGGATTGTGCAGGCTCCCCCCAGAGAAGGTATATGCACAGTAGCTCATACATTTGGGACCCCTATAGCTCTACTGCTGCTGCAGCTCTTTTCCCTTTGCTTCCCTGCCGGGACCAGCAATTATGAGCTCTCTTATTCCTCCCCCCAGAGATGAAGCCCATGAGGATCATACATGGCTAATACTCCATGGCTTGTTGACTCACACAGCAAAAATAACTTCTTAATATCTTTGTTCTCTTTAACCTACTGTTTCTTCTCATTACTGGCACTGAGAGTATATCTGTGATTTCTGTTGGAATCCCTGGCTGCTCAGGATGCACCGTAGGTTCCCTGCTCAGTAGCACAAAATCTTTATAATCCTTACATAATTTTATGTTTGGTCTTGTTTATTTGTGGTTGATTCTGGCCACTGAGGTATCAGGATTTGAACTCATTTCTTTCATGGTTTAATGTCGTAAATGTGTGAGTGTCTTGCACCATGATGCCATGACCCAGCTCTACCATCTGTCTGCTGGTTGGAGAACGGAGCACTAGGACGTTTCACCAGAAAATGCCACAGTGTTTTGCTTCAACATCAAAACATGTGAGTTTTGTTTTCTTGTCCTTTTTTTAAAATTTTGCTCTTCTATTAAAATTTCACCTAATTAGGTCACGCAACCTGAAATGAAATATTTCCTTTCTAAGCCAGTGAAAACTTTCTAGTTGATCTAAAATTTGATCAGAGTGTGTTTTCATTTTTCTTGGAAGACTGTTGTCTTTGTGAACTTGGCTGTTATTCTCTCCCCTTGAAGGAAATATATGACTTGAAAACAGGGTGATTAGGAAACCAAGTGGTTTGGAAAGTGTGTAGTTCACCTGCCTCACAGGCAGTTTCTCATGTGTTAGCATTTCTTTTCCTGAAATGCCCCGAGACCAAGAGCAGTATTAGGGCTCTGGCAGCTCAGCCCTGACACCTCACAGGACCTTTCCCACCTCCAGCAGCCCGCTTTTCCCTCTGCCAGAGGTTCTGTCTTTCTAGGAGAGCTGGCAGAGCCAGATGCGTGTCACCTCCCACAGTTGGCTCAGCAGGCTGCAGGACCAGCCCCAGCTCCAACCTCCCTCTGGAGAGGGTTTGTGTCAGCTCAGGAATTAGCACATGTTCGCTTCTCCAACGCTTTGTAGCGGGGCAGCAGTTTCTGGCAGTGTGTTAGGGCAGATGTGACTTCAATGTCCTTCCTGGACCAAAACCCCTGGCACTTGTGCACCCTTTATGTCAGTACTACTGAAACAACTTGGGCTTCTTCTCTTCCACCTGCCAGATACGTGCAGAAATGAGTGACAGGCATGAGACAACGTAAATTAATTTTTTATAATGACAAAAAGATTCCAGAAGCTACAGGAAAACTGGTTGGACATTGGATAGAATTAAATGAATATGCAGAAGGGTAACAGATTGTATATGGAGATTTTTTTAAATGTAAAATAACTCATCTCCACCAGACATCACTTAGTGAGAGCCTCGTCCCTCTCAGTAAGTAGCATCAATGTCACCATCTGCTTCCTGGTGCTGCCACTGCACAATGGCCTCGCTGTTCCCAGCCTTCCAGAAAGTCAATTGCTTGAAATACAATTTTAAAAAGCCATCCTACTGCTTTTCAAACAATGTCCCAAAATAAGTGAGTAGGAGTCAAAGGTTTTATTAGGAATGGTAGAAACACTGATAACACACTAGACTGTTGGAGGAGAAAGAAAAGCCAGAAGTAGCCCCAAGCAGTCCATGCAATCATTTTCCTCCCAGTGAACTGAGTTTATTTACACTTTTCCATACTTCCGTTAAGCCAAGCTACAGCAGCTGAGCTGCCCAGTGTGGTAATTCACCCTCTGCAATCAGCTAAATCAGGTTTTATGGAACATGGAGATTTCTTTCAGCTGCTTTGTGAGTGCAATACCCAACTCAACACTTGCCTGCACCAAACCCACCCTTCCTGCATCACTGTTCCAGTTGTACTCTCACGTTCAGCAGCAATCTGAAAGTAATTCACAGTCCTCAGGTGTGGTGGGAGGTTTGCTGAGAAGTTGTTAACAGTCCCACTGCAGTCCTGGGCTTATGACTTAAGAAGACAGTTCCATTTCCATAGGACAAAACACTTCAAATATTTCTTCACCAGCAATGTTTCAGCCTTTGGGAAAAACTTTACAAAGAAGATATTTCTTCTGAGAAATACAGTTTACTTTGCTGCTACAGTTGTCACTATTTGCTAATATTGCCCAGCTAAGAAATACCTGAGCTAGGAAAATTTAGTTGTAAGGCCAAATGTCTATTTGTTATCAAATAAAAAAAGAGGGGGGGGGGAACCCACAAGGGTCCTGAACAGGGTAAGGGTCTGATTGTCCGTAACCAAAAAATCTCTGATCATGTTCAGGTTGGAAATGGCCATGAAGCAGCACCTCCAGAGCCCGAATTTTCAGCTTTAGAAGAGTAAAATAACAGCCTGACTGAAGAGTCTGAAAGAGCAGTAAATGAACCTTCTGTCTGGATGTGACAATAAAGTGGGGAAAGGGAAGGGAATGTATTGCCTTAGACACTCAGGAGAATGTGATTGTTATTGCTAGATCCCTGACAGTGAACTGGATCTGCCAAGAAGTCCACTTCCCTTACCCCAAAAAAACAGTATGTGTTTCTTCTTTCTGGAAAGTAAAAGATGTTTTGGTTTGTTTTGTGGCAAACTGAGATTCTTGTGACAATTTTGATAATCTGAAGAATATGAGTTGTTCTGTAAATTACTATTTTAAAGAAAGATTTATTGGGGTTTTTTTGGTTTTAGAAGTGCTCCTGCCTATATAGTCAAAGAAAGAATTCATCTGCTCAACAGGGAAATGAGAGCACCTGCTCCTGCTGTAAATATAGTTGCAATAATCTATGGAAAAATGGGAGGTTTTCAGCAGGTTAGACTGGAAAACCCTCATTAAGGAATACTTCACAGGCTGTGGAAGCAGGAGCTATTGAGCCAGACTGTCTCAGGATGACATGGGAATTGAGCTGGGCTAAGAAAAGGTCCTCTGCATCGAGCTATTGACTTGAAGAAGAGCTGCTCCCACTGGATTGGATTATGGAGCTGCTGCTTTGTTTTTAGCTTCTGCTGAAGGTTTTCTAAACCTTCAAAATTAGAAAATATGAAAAACCTCTTTTAGTTGCTGTTTCTGGTGAGACTGAAATATTTGTTTCAGTTTGAATGAAACAAAATCATACTTGTACCGCCTAGTAAAGCAATGATCCCTGGATAATTGTGAGCCTGTCAATTTGCACGTCCAGTAACAGTGAGAAGAGTAGCCAGATTAATGCAATTACGCTTTCAGCAAGACACACTGTATGACAGCCCTGTTGGAGGGGTAAGTCTAGGGGTGTTGAACAGGAAATTGTGCTCACTTTGTACCAACCTTGAATCACGAGGGCTTTCCGTTTCCCTGCTTTTGTTCAGTCAGAAGTACCACAGATTGATCAGGAAATTGCCAAAACTGGAAGCCTTACCTTTGCAGTCCATACATGTAGTGCAGGGAGAATTTTCCCTGGATTCAGCACTGCAATTTAGCACTACTGGAAGGAAATGATTTGCTGATTAAAAAGTCTGAACTTCACAGCAGCAGCCCAGCTAATATTTCCTGAAAAAGCTGCTGCACCATAGACAGACACATTGTACTGGCTGTAGGGCACTGTCTCATCTGAAAACACCCATTTACAGTAGTTACACAATTAACAGGCATATTCCCAAACAACTCTGTGTGACTATTTTAATTTTTTTTTTAATAATATTATTTCCTTCCTTAAAATTTTTCCAATGCATTTGAAGTCACACGCCTTCCAGGATGGAAAGGATACCCTAAAACCTGCTGCAGTTGTATTCCCCTCTGCACAACCATCTCTGCCTCGCTCTTCCTCCCCCACTGAGAGCAGTCACTGTGTCCACCTAGGAAGCCTCAGCTGGCCACATTTACAGTCTGTTTGAACCCGAGTGATTCAGAGCAATCTGCGCATTAGCACTTAATTTCTCCGTGGTTTGCCCAAGGCTGGCTCTGCTGTAATTCCAGCAGCAGTGATGCAGTTGGTCCCCAGCGTGGCTGACCACGGGTGAGTGTGCTGGGCCACAGCCCCCCTGCACGGTGACCCCGGCTCTGCTCATCAGGGCTGAGTCACTGCCTGAACTCTCTGTAGTTTTTGCCACTGTCAAGCTTTGATTTTATTTCTAAAAGAATTCATTTAACTGCATCATAAGGCACATTTTATTTTCATCTGAAAACAGTCAGGGAAGACCCACATATATTTTTCTGTTATTCATCCTGGAGAACTTCAGTTCTCAGGGGAACTTGATACATGGAAAGGTCATTCAAGTATGACCACAGACTGAGGCAGCAAAGCTCCAGAAAACACGTCTTGCCTAAAGATTTTGATAGCAAAACTTATGCAGGAATTAACAAATGTTTTCAGCTCTAAAGGCTGATGTTGATCCCCAGCTTTTCTGAGTTGGTTTTGTTTTATTTATTTATTTATTTTGTCCATTTGTTTGGACTCCACTCCAGTGCTCTCTCCAGTCTGCATGTGGCAGCGTGTGAAGACCCTCGGTCCATTTTACAGGAGTTCCTTCTGTGCCCACCCAGGGGAGAAGCAGCGGGTGAACCCCAAAGCCAACTTGCTGTACCTTACCTTACACATTTAAGTAACACTCCACTCACAAGGTTTACTGGTAAACTATGAAAACATCCCCCAAACCTTCCACATCAGGGTGGCACTGGGTGGCACCTCTTGGGCTGGCACTGGGGAAGAGGCACGAGGGTGAAAGGGAGGAGGACACGGGTGACAGGACAGACTCACAGGCACCCCGAGGCTGCCACAGCCACGCTGTGGCTTCAGAGAAACCAACCCATGAGTAATTTAGTGTATTTTACCTTGTTGCAATGAAACAGTCATTTGCTGAGTCTCACTTGCAGAGAACTGACTGGGAGCCATTAAGATGTCATGCAGTATGCAGGAGAAGAAGGGATTTGGGGGATTAGCACTGGCTGGATTAATCCTGTCATATTTAAACAGCAGCTGAAGTTATTGTTGGCACAGAGAGCCAATTTGGGAGAATTATCTGCCTGTTAGAGTTCAGGCCCTCTCTTCATCTCATTTTCTGACATTTCCCTATGGTCTGGCCCTCCGTGGCAACAAATAATTTTTCTGGGAGCTTGTTTATGGTGCTTTTCTCACAGTACAAATTCACAAGGCTGAATTCATTCCCAAGAGACTTCATGAATGCTGTGAAAGTTGATTACTTAGACTCACCTAGATAGGAAATTTGAAGAAGACCAAAGTGTGTATTTATGATCCTTCTTTCCTTTCTTTTCTGATGTCACTTCTAAAAATTGCTAGAATACTTTTCTTACTAAACTGTAATTTTATTTTTTTCTTCTTTTCCCTTCTCCTTGTCTCAATTATTATGTATAATTTTTATGTCAGGAGTTAAATAATATTTGTAATGACAACAGGTAGTCATGATGACTTTTTTTTTTTTTTGAGGTTTTATATGAAAAGCTGTTTTATATTGGTCAAGTAATTACTTTCAAAGTCCTGCTATTTATAGGGATGTGCACTGAACATGGCATTTAAGGACATATTGAAAAAATGCACCAAAATATCCAGGATGTCAGTCCTGGTGGGACTTGCTTGGTGGGACACAGTCATCACCAGCAAAGCAAACCCCCCTCCAGCAGTGTGTGTTGTGAGGTTGCTCAGTCTGTGCACGTGCAACAAAACCTTCATTCCTGTGGAACACCAAGTTGTGGGCACGTTCAGACTTGTGTAACTGGCCAAAGGCATCTGAGATGCTGCAGCATGTCCACACCTCACCAGGAACATCTGGTAGCCTGCCCAGTAGCCTCAGAGGCTGCAAGTCGCTGATAAAACACTGATGAAGCTGCGCTGAGAATCGTGAGGGTGCTTGAAATGAGCCCCATTCCCTTCTGATGGCACAAATGTGCTATTATTTCACAAATGCCTCCTGCAAAATGGCCCGATTTTGAAATACTGGATGATGAGCTGTCTGCTAAATGGCCCAAATAGCAGCTTTGCATCCTGCCAAGCGACTGACAGCTTGGAAACACATCCCAGGAAGTGGAGCAGGGCAGGTGTCCTTGCTCCATGTCACAGAACACACAGTGGTCCTGAAGCAGCAGGTGGTTCCTAGTGCTAACTGGAGTCCTGGGCATGGTTGCTGTTGTGCTTACCCTCTTCAAATTATCAGCAGTCCATGCATTGCTCCTTTTCGCAGTTTAAATGGTCACAAGGTGGTTCAAATTGAAGTTGTGCCCCAACACCGAAGTAAAACATCACTTTTTTTCAGACAAAATAAAGAAAACCTGAAGAAAAATGAAGAAAACTTGCAGAGAGAGGAACTGCGGCATTGTTCATTTTCTGGTGGTGGTGGTGGGTTTTGGTTTTGTGCTGAGAAAAAAGGCATTCTCTTTTTTTGGCTTCAATTAGATGGGAAAGTGAGACCTACGTTCTTGATGCTTAGGAAAGCAACTGCTTTAAGGGTTTGTTCACACAGAGGCTGAAGAGCTCCCTGCTCCCAAGTGTGGAGTGCAGAGCATCACACTGGGGAGCGCACTCACACAAAGCCACATCTGAGCCATGGGATTTTCCAGGCCACAGTTTTATGGCTAATAGTAAGAATATCTTCTAGTAGAAATATTATCTTCCGTTTATCACATTGTGCCCACCAGAGGGAGAAATTCACTGCACAGTAATGGTCCTTATTTACAGGATTATAGGAAATTGAGACACTCTTCCTAAGAGTATTTGCTGCAATAAGAAGATAATAGATTTTGCAGATAAAGCGTTTGAAAATATTTGGTTTCCAAAAATTTCTCGTATTTCCTTATCTCTATATGTGCTGCATGGTTATTGGGGGGTTTTGGGTTTTTTTTGTATCCCCAGAAAAGTCAGATCCTTTCTATACACAAAGCTGAAGAACCACTAAATTAACCAGTGTGGACTCAGGATGAGTTGGCATTTTGCTGTCACAGCAAAACATTTGTTTTGCACCTTCAGAACTTTATCACAGCAATTCCACCAGCTTTCCTGGAAAATTGTCCCAGGACTTGCCATTTTCCCTGCTCGTATATTGCCTTGTGGTATTAAACAGTGCCAGGAATGGAAAGAAATGGATGCTGTTGCTAACTGGAGTTTGAAGGCATTAATTACCTCTATTTCTCTTCCATGGCAGAAGATTATTACTATCTTAGAGACAGTGCAGAATTTCAACTAGGTTGTTTCTCTTTGCTGCCTCTTTTCAGCTCGTCTTTAAATAATAACATCAGTGCCCTTTTTAGAATTCAACCACTTTGCCATTAAGTAGTAAACAAACTACTTCTTCTCTGGGCACGCTGATCTGCATTTCCAAGACTCATCAATAATAAACACTACATGTATTCTTCTGTCAAAGATATTGAATCATGGAAGACATCTGCACAAGAATATGCAAATGAGAGTGGAATGCTCAGGAGGTGAGGAGAAGGCCAGCTCTGAGGGAAGAAGGGCTGGGATGTTATTTTTTAGCAATGATAGATCAGTTCAGTAACTGGAATGCTGACAAGGAGCTGCAGCAGTGCAAGTGAAACCCAGCCATCCTCGTCTCCCAGCAGAGCAGAAAGAGCTTCCTGAACTCATTGCGACAGGGAATATTGTGATTTTTCATAGATGCAGTTCTTTTTAGGTTTGGTTTTGGGGTTTGTCATTTTTGCTATAATGAGGTAAATAGAATCCTTAAAACAAGGTACTTGCCACTGAGTTGGGAGGAAAAGCAGGAGCTACCAGCTCCTGAATAGAGTTCGAGCCAGAGTCTTGTCTGCCAAAGTTTAGTTATTTACCACTTTCATTTTACTGAGCTTCTCTTACTAGTCTTCTCCTTGTCCTAGAAATCTGCATCCTGAACTATACACAGAAAAGACCTAGTCCAAAGAGTCTTAAATATGAGCCTGACTTTGATGTAAGCATCTTGAAACAAGTATATTTTCATGAATTGAGCTTTTATGTTCCTGTTGCATTCAAGCTGTGATGATAATTGGTTTTTAAAATGAGAGCAGTTGTGCTGAAAATTATATAGATATCAGGTATTAGTACCATATTTCATGCTTGAAGTAAATTTCAAATAAAATTATTAGAACATCTTTCTAAATATGAAAAAAAATAATGCATGTAACATTTTGGGTTGTTTGTGTATAAATAAGGTGTAAATTAGATGCCACTGCTTTCTAATTTGCTTTAAACTGCCTCCTTGTTTACATTTTCCCTTTCCAAGCTGCAGGGCTTTCATTGCTGAAGGTGTATTTCTGAACACTCTATCAAAATTAGGATATAACCTTTATATATAGTTCAGTTAAAATTTTCAAAATTCTTCTAAACAGTCCCATTTTTGTCATTAAGTAATCACATTTTGTCCTTAAAAGTTCCTTTTTACACTTTAGGGCATTTTCAACATAAAAGGGAAACAAAAAAATGTCGGGAGGCAAAGAAGTGTCTGGGAGCCACAAACATCGCATTCTTATAGAAGTTGAATTACTGACCCATTTTCCAGTCCCAGGAAAGTCACAGAAGTTTTTACATTTTGTTTGTCATTATTAATGGCCTTTGTTTGTCATATAAGGGAGAAGAAAGGAGGAAAAGAATTTTTGACTTATTCTTTGGAAAAATTTCAAAGCCCTGTCTGTTTTCTGTATTTGCTCGTGCTCGGTGGGCAGGTATCCTCACCAGAATTCCACTGAATCTCAGCTGCCTTTGAAATAAATTTCAGATCTTGAGAAGAAATGCCTCCTCTACCACACTAGTGCTTTAGTGTCAGTTTTTAGTTAAAACAAAGGCTATGGGAATGTTACCCTGGGAAAAGCCAGAGCCTGTGTGAGTGCCAGCCCATGGGGAAGGGCTCACGCAGCGGGATGGTGAATCCAGGTCAGGCTCAAACCTCTGCTCTGACAGCTCCAGATCAAATGTCTGAACCTGTTCACCGCAGAAAGAGTTTAAGTGCCAGACCTCTGGCCACTTTGGAATTAACTTAACAAGCGTGTAGGAATGGAGAGCTGAATCTGGTGTCACACGTGCTGCGTCCACACCCAGACTACTGGCTATTGGCTTTTCTTGAGAAGGAGCAAAGTCCTTCATTGTGCTTCTTAGAAACCCACCCTGACACAGAACTCATCTTTAGTAAGTGTTTAAAACAAGTGCATTCACAGGAAAAGTTTTGAGTGCAACAACTTAACGTTTTCTGATAACAGTTTGCTTCCTAATATGAAAAAATTAGCATTTAACTGCATTACATGATTAAGTCTAATGCATTCTGTGTCTCTTCCCTTCCCCTCACTTCTTGGGGATACTACCTACACAAAACTGAAAAATTATTTCAAAATCTTCAGCCAGGTTCCCAGCGAGCTAGAAAATTCCTTTATGGGGAAAAATATTTGTATTTACCTGTGGTGAAGCAGCGTAAGGGAATATTGCTTTTTTTACCTGCACTGAATAGATTTAATACCTCCATTTTAAGGTGTACATATTGCAAGCTCTGCAAAAACTGTGCTTAAAATGCTATTCCCAAAATCATTAGAAATTATTAGTTGTATTCAATAGAAGTTGGGCAGACAATCCCCAGAAAACCTCATGACATCTCACACACTTGAAAATGCAACGGAAATGAAGACAGCAAAGAAGAAGCACTGATTTGCTTTCAAATACCAATACTTTTACCTCTTTAGAGTAACAGAAAATTTTAAAAACATTGTCAGAAGCATGACTTTTATATTTTTGTCTTTCAAAATATAGACTAATATTGCTTGCTGGAGTGGTCAGATTATCTATATATTTATATTTTCATTAATTTGAAGACTTACGCTTGGAACTAGGATAGACCGCATGAAAGAGAAAAGGCTCCATATATCTACTTTCATAGCTATCCATTATACAATATACATATAAATACACACGGAGAGAAGTCCGGAATGTCCTTAATTTATCTTGTTAACAGTTTAATGGGATACCTCTGAACTGAGCTCTGCCTTTCCTGCCCTCTCTTCCGTGTATAATTGAGGCCTCACCTCTGAGCTCGTCTGTTTGGCATGAAAATGAGGTGTCTGATGATGCACCCCATAAAAGCTTGTCTGCTCTCTATGTAAATGCAGCCTTGGCTACCTAAAGTCTCCAGACCCTATTTGAAAACGTGACTGTGGAACTTTTGAGATGTCAGATATGCACATAACCAATCTAAAAAAAAAAGAAAATTGATGGTTATTAGAGTTTGTTGGAATTTTGAGTTCATTGAAAACACTAAAGCTTGAAGACTTATTTTCTTTCTGAATCAGAATGAATAGCTGGAATACTGAAATCTGCCGCTGCATGAAAAAAAGTCCAAAATTCTGATAGTTTTTATAAAATAATAAAATTTTACACATATTAAATTATTCCAAGTAAACACTGGACTATCGAGAACAGCTATTCCCTGGGTAGTGCTTTCAGTGCTGCTCTTTTCTTCTTGATTAAATGAGAAACACTCTGAAAGACTTCATGGTGCTTTTCCAGTTCAATCTCCACTTGATAGTAACTGTACTTAAAACTTTTTTAAAAGGTCAGAAAACATGTAAATGTCATGGTATTTCTGGATCTATTTCACACTGTAACTTGACACATTCCCAACAAAGCCTATGGAATAATATTTATGACAGACCTGAAAATAATATAGGAATATTCAAACTAAAATAAATGACAAGGCGTGACAATATTTTTATATTGAAACCTTTATTTTGACATTTCAAAAGCAGATCACATTTTACTTTCAGAAGTTTTCTGGAGGGGAGTGATTTCATTAAAATCACTCCTTCATGAGGCACAAACCCCTCTGTTTTTCATCAAGATTTTATTTCCCTAAAGAAAGCTGGTTTAGCCACAAGCTTACAACTAGAATCGATTCCTACCAAGAATGCCATTATTTTAACTTCTGTACATCCATTTATAACTTAAGACGGATTCACAAGTGTCAGGACCAACTAGTTCACCATGAAAGATGCAGGAACAGAGAGTTTCCATGTTGCCAAGAAGGTTTGGCAAGAGAAGAACAGAGGAAGACTAAGTGAGCAGAAATGTCTCCATTGCATTGAAAAAGGACGAAACGTTACCAGTGTTTGATCCTGTGATGCTCCAGATTCACACAGACTTGTGACAACCCACAGAAACACACTGACCAGCAATTTGGGCGCATATTCCCTGAGGTGTGAGGTTGATGCTACCAACCAAGCCAGGGGCAGTGCCCAGTCAATTCGTTCTAGTCCCAGTACAGTACATTTTCCTAGAAATGGAAACAGCTCTGATGGGCTGCTCCATGCCTGGGGACCCTTCTCTGTCAGCAGCAGGAAAGAGAAATGGATCTCTACTGCACTTTCGTGACACTGCAGCTTCATTTGTCTGAGCTGCTTTGAGGAGGTTTGTTGCTCTCTGTATCTTGAGTGTTCCCTCAGAGATTAAAGCACATCTGAAGTCGGTAGCAAATCTTTGAAATTAAAGTGAAAAAGTCGAAACATTTTTTTTTTCCCCAGGTAACTGGGTAAACAGCTAGAGTTAATGTATGTACTGTCAGAAAATAACAAGGTTTCAAAAGCGGATTTGGCTGTTCAGTTCTTTGAATTTGGGTGGGGTTTTCTGCGTTCTGCTCTTCAGGAGGTACTTTCACATGCTTCCATGACACACACTGGTTTGTGATTCAAATTTAGGCACTTTCTACTTGATTGAGGCAGAGCATGTATTTTAACATACTCAAGGTAAGATCTCTTTGCAGTGAAATACAGAACTACTCAAATGAGCTTTTTTTTTTTGATTAAAGAGCATATTTAATTTTGAGCCTTATCTTTTGGGACCAGTTTTCATCTTGCAGTTGACTTCAGATCTCAGAAGTCTGTTTGCAATAGAGCAATACACCTCCGTCTTTTCTACCACAACTTGGCTGTTGCATAGAAACTACAAAATTTCCTATTTTTACCCTTTTCTTTAATGTGAAGATATGGTAAGAGAACACCTTTCATGGCCTGTACTTTTAAAATACCAAGAGCAGTTAAAAAAAGCACCCACTCCGCAATTAATACGTATAAGGTCTGAAGAAAAAGCCTTCAAGTTAATGTGTACAAAACCTGTTAGCAGTTTAAAAAATTTCAAATTATCATGACGCAGACGCAAATGGGCTTTAAAGTTCTCCGGGGCTCTTGACATTATAGCAATTTTTGTCAGAGAAGGACATAATGTGTCTCAAAGCAGGATCTACATAATGCTCCTGAAAGGGTGAAAGGAAAAACAGCATTTCATTTGGAAAGGGGGGAAAATGCTTCATGATCTTCCTCCAGTGACTTGTTGGTACAGAACAGGATCAAATGGCAAAAAGTTTAAATCACCAAACTTCTTTTAGAACTTTATACTTTATCTCCCTTGGAAAAGAGGACAATCTTTCTTTGAAGGGCTGGACTATCTATAAAGCACTTGAAAATCTCGTGGGAAATTTTATAGCAAAGCAAGGGTGGATGTGCTCAGGAAAATGAGCTTTTTCCCCATCAAGCACAGTCTTTTTAACCTGTGAAGCACCATCTGCATTGCTCTGTAGAATGGTTTCGAAAGAATCACTGGCAAAATGCACAGGCCTTGATTCTCTCATCTTGGAGACAAAATCATGGCCTTTGCAACTCATCTGAAAAGTACCTGTTCAACACAGATCCAGAGTGGGAGCTGTGCACTCACCATCAGAAGTCTTATTTAGGTCTGTGAATAAATGTTTCTCAAGAGGAACCAGAGATGTGGAGGTTGAACATTTTTTCACCTAGCCAGTAAGAGTGGCTCTTCTTCTTTTCTATCTGACCACGAGGTATCATTTAAACCTTGTGCCTTGACAAATATGAGAAAATTCACTGGCTTTCCATTAGCTTGGAAGAACATGTGTTCTCAGGACCCAATAAAACTATTAGCAAATATGAGAGTCACACGGAGTATGTCCTGCATGTCCTCCCTTTCAGTTCTGTTTGCTGTTAAATCACTTGCACATCAGCTCTGAGTCTCCAGTTTATATGGGTGTTGTGTAAGGCCATAGTGATTGTCAACCAAGAGAAAGCAAGTGTAGCATTTTCTGATGAAATGAAGGGGAACTACAGTAATGCTGGAGGGTTTGGCAGCTGTGGGACACCCAGAAGCTTTATGAGACTTACTGATCAACGCTGTGGCAGTGCAAGGACAGTCAAAAAGGCTTGGGGTGAGGAGACTGGAAACCTTGTTCTAACTCTGAAACTCTTAAATGCCTTGAGAAAAAAAATCCTAACTCTTTTTCATTAATGCTAGCAGACTATCAAGTACTGGCTGGATATGCTTTATATCTTCCAGGAATATGGCAAGGCAGATATTTAAGGAAATTCTCAGTTCTGGGAAACTTTATGTTACAGTATTTCTCTTCTGTTACCAGTAACATAAGCCCAGGAACCAAAACTCTGAACAGCTTTAAAGATTCAAAGTCTCATGAGCACCAGAGAGACTTAGGCTTCCAGACACCTCATAAATAGAGACTGTGAATATTGCTCTCTATTACTCCTGGGATGATTGAATGATGATTGAAACAGAAGAGAGGGTAACTAGAAAAAACTAGAGGTCCCTCGCAGGCTGCATCATCCTATGATCCTATTTCTGTACAGATTACTTCTCTTTCTTTCATTCTTTCTTTGGTTTGTTCTATTCATTTCCATGTCTAAAGTTCATCTTGTCCTTTTTCACTTCCAATACCCAGTGCTCCTTTTCTTATCTTCCTACCAGGTTATTGTTTTTCAAGGTTGTTAGGTCTCCTTCTCTATTTTATTGCCCTCCTGT
The DNA here is from genome assembly GCA_013396775.1 of Cephalopterus ornatus. NCBI lineage: Eukaryota > Metazoa > Chordata > Aves > Passeriformes > Cotingidae > Cephalopterus > Cephalopterus ornatus. Next base: position 114,636 of record VZRE01000918.1, read on the forward strand.
GTCCTGTCAGCCATCATTAAGATTTTCTTGTTTCAAGCAACATTAATCTTTAGCCACTGATCTTTAAATAGAGTTGAAAAATAAAATGTCAGACTATTTAGTTCTATTTTCCTTACCTAGTCTATTCCTGATACCATTTCAGAGTTTATGTTATTACTTATTTAAATGCAACTTCCTGTATTGAGAGAACAGCACTTGACTCAGATTTGAGTCATTTCTGTTAGATGCAGAAATTTCTTTTATTAAAGGTACTGCAGAATATATTTGGATGTTCATCAATACAAGACGTGTTTAGCATTTAGGACAATCAGAGCAGATCGATAGAGTTCAGGGTCAGCTCAGATCTAATCGTGGATCAGAGTTTGCAAATTTGCAGATAATGAAGGTGTCTTGGGCAGGCAAAATATCTGTCAGTCTGGATGCTGTGCTGGTCTCCCAGTAAATAGAGGTGGACCAAGGCAAATTTGTACAGCTACATTTGAATGAGCATTGGGGAAGCCTCAAGAGAGATGCACTGCAGCAGCTGTGGCCTCAGTGCTTCTGGTATAAGAATATCATAGAATCAGAGAATGATTTGAGTGGGAAGGGATCTTAAAGATCACCTACTTCCAACCTCCCTGCTAATGGACAGGGACACCTTCCACTAGCCCAGGTTGCTCCAAGCCCCGTCCAACCTGGCCTTGGACACTTAAAGGGACAGGGCAGCCACAGCTTCTCTGGGCAACCTGTGCCAATGTCTCACCAGCCACAGAGTAAAGAATTTCTTCCTAATACCTAATCTAAACCTACTCTCTCACAGTTTGAAGCCATTCCTGCCTTGTCTGATCATTTGTCCCATCACAAATGTCCAAATAGCATCTTTTTGCTTCTGAAATGAAGAGGGCACATCCTTGTCTGTTTGCAGGGATCTGTGTGGGAAGCTCCTGAGCCTCATCTTCAGTTTCAGTGTGGGGAAGAAGCCTCCAGTCTCAAACTGGTGGACTGACCTAAATCCTGGTGGAGAAAAACTGGCCTAATAAAGCCACTGAGTCCCATATCACCAGGTTACAGGAGTGCTCACGACACCAAACCCCAACTCCAATCATGTACAGGAGGGCTGTTCTCCTTGCACGGCAACTGATCCTTGTTCTGCTCCTCAGCTCTTGAAGGCATAGATGGGGTATTTTACCTTATTTTGCAGTTCTACCTCAGGTCATCTCACTACTGAGTGGGTTGCAAAGCAGAAAAACATTTTTGTGGCGTACACCACAATTTGAAACAAGCTTTTTAATAAGTTGATCCAGTTTGCTTTCCATGTCTAAGGACTATTAGGTTATTTGATAACTACTGTAAACTATCCTTCTGGCTCGTATCTTTTGCATTACTGTTGTGTCTAGAGTTTTCTTTCTCTCTAACGCTGCAGCAGGAGACACTCATAAGAACATTACCACCCCTCGCTGCATTTAACTAAACCAAGATATGACTCCTGGGGATAGTCTAATGGGGAAAAGAGCAGGAAGAGAACATCATCTGTCAGCATATTAATGTTCTAAATTAATGCACATCCTTCTTCATAAAGATGGCTTCTTCAATTCCAAGTCAAATAATATTGATTCTCAATGTGACACAAAGACAGGTAATCACTGTAATACAACTTAAAAAGCAAGAACAGCTGAGGCAGGAAGAAGCGGAAACTTGACAAGTGTTTTTGCCAAAGTGTCAGTAGAATGATACTTTTACTTGAGACAAGAAGTTTAAACATGCATAGGTAATTTAAGCAAGTCTTTTCTGATATCAAAAGAAAAGGGAAAAAATGCTGTCTAATTTACAGTTTCTTAACTTTTGATACTATTATTATTATTATGATGACGACGATGTAAGTAGCTCCGAACAAAATGTTTCATAAACTAACACATAACTGTCTTTCTGAGGGAAATAAAAAGTGTATATAGCATTCCAATATGAGCAAAAAATTTCACATAATCTTTATTACATCAAAGCTACCCCCACACCCACCCTGAAAAAAATAAATGTGCAGAGAAGCGATTCTCTTAACATTTCTCTTACTGTTAGATTTATATACAACACGTGCTATGTGAACTCTGTGTCTCATCATCTTCATTGATGAATTCAGTTGTCCTGTAACAAATTCCTGACTTTCTACCACCTCTAGTAATGCAGTGCATCACTACCTTTCTTTGAAAACACTGAGACTTGTCAGTGTGATTCCTTCTGTCTCACCAGTGTACAAGTCTAATACACATGCAGGCACAATGCAGACTCTATGATATGGATGGCTTTTTTTCATTGGAGAAAAATCCTTGACCAAATCCCAAGTGTGGAACAGAATCCAAATGGATGTGAGTTGAAAAATAACACTCACATGTCAGGGGAAACTAGTTAAGCCTCTTTTGGGTCAGACAACCAAAGTGAGTCGAGCTCTCCCAAGAAACAAATACGAAACTGAGAGAGGAAGAAACTGCAGGGGAGTATCAATACTGTAATAAGATGCAGAAAGCCACAGAGAGATGCTGAATAATCTGATTCTTCCTACGCAAATCTGAGTCCTGTAGTACCAGATCCCTCCTGACTCAGACAATCTGACTCATTCTGTACCATGCTGGTGACTTCACATGTTTTCTCTCATGACAATCCTTTTATCTTCCCCCGTGTAAATCCAAGTCACTTTGTCACGATGGACACCTTGAATATGACAAGATTTTCTGTATCAGAGTTGTTTTTCAGATCTTTTTGCTGCTCCCCTACATGTCAAGCCTTAACCACATCCCTACCTGACACCCACTGCCTCTTCAAAACACGAGCACACACACACACAAACAACTCATGAAAGGCTTACTGAAAATGAAAGACGTCGTTCCCAGTAATTTCTGGAATCAATACTAACAAAGCAAACCATTGTTGAAAGATATGTCAATAGGGACCACCCCAGTAGGTAAGAGAGGAGTGTGACTTTTTGCACTGGACTGTCCTCACTCTTCATCTGCTGCCTCTGTTTTCAGCTGTCCCAAGAGCTTCTCAAAGGTGAAGCCTGTACATGGCTCCCAGTAAAGACTGATGGGAAGGGGATGGACAAGACTGTACAAAATTGTGGTCTAAATTAATCTGAGCCTTTTAACAAGCTTGGTGTTAAATCTTATTACACACTTTCCCCCTGCAGACAGTACAAAAAATTAAGCTACTCTATTTCATATATCTTACCCTGTTTCCTTGCTGGAGGTTCCTCTTTCCATTATTGACTAAAGCAGGAGCCTGAAAAATCTGTGAAGACTCATTTGCTGTTTTTAATTACTAAAGTTAGTCAAAATGAGTTCCACTATTGAAGTGGTCTGTGGTCTGCACTGTCTGTGTAGGTTGCCAGCTGCTCTAGGCAAAGAGGTACCCTCCTTGGTAATTGTATTTTAGTCATGAAATCCACTTCTTATGTGTGTTGATTGATATCCTGGGGACTGCAGACATCATGCACAGCCATGGAAAAGCTGTCTATGAAGAGCCTAGATAATTGCCAAATGACTTACAGTGAGGCATGGAAAGGCTACTGCAGATCCAGCTATTGTTATAGTGCAGCTCCCTCCTCTCGCCTGGAGGAAGAGAAAATGCACAAAATATGTCTTTGTGTTTGATGACATGTTCAATGTTATACTTAGGAAAACAAGGATTCACATTTCAGCTACTCTAGTGAACATTTCAAACAAGCCTTTCAAAGAAGAAAAAAAAAATCGTCCAATCCATTACCTATAATTATAGCTCAGGAATTTATAAGGGGAGTAGGACTATATTTTTCTAGTAATTTTGCTGACATCTTCAGTGTAGTATAGCTTAACATTTCTGCTTACCAGCTCTTATTTGCATCCTCTTCTTTGCAACCCTATGGGACAGGAACACTCGGTACTGCCAAGATCTCCAAGGATTAAAACACGGAGTTGGAGCCTGCAATTCAGGATGTTGTGTGGCCCCCCCTGGGCAGCTCTGAGAGGAGCAGGGAAAGCAGGCTCAGACAGGCTGGAGAGCAGTTCCCTCACATAGAATCTCTAAAGGTTTTTGCACCTATCTTCAGTATCTTCAAACTGCAGAAAGGGAGAAACAACTGAAACAACAGAATCTGCAAACAGAACTTATTAGCAAAAGGCCACATTGCACCTGCTGAAGATAAAAAATAGTGGACCTGCTTGCCAAGTATTCTGGCAAACCCAGTACCTCTGCAAGCCCTTCCAGTGAAGGGGGATATCTTTCTAAGGGTGTGTGAACAGTAAGCAGTGAAGCACTTCCTTGCAAACCCTAAGCAACATCCCATGCAGGTCTGCTGAGAGATGTCGGCTCAAGTCCTGGATGCCAAGTGGATGTGTCAGTGCAGGATTGCATCTCAGCTAATCAACAGAATTAATTAGCGCGGCACACCATGGCATTAGCACAGTTGTATTACTTTCAGTTCCACAACTGGAGCATATGAAGCTGTATGAGGAATCTCTTTGTCTTGTCACATAGATATAATTATAAAAAAATAGCTTGTTTTGCATGAATAAAATTCTCCATTCTTAGACAAACAAGTATTCAGAGTAGTCCATCATACTGGCTCACAGTTCTTCAAAGTACACCCCTCTGGAATTGTGACCAGTGGAACATTTATCCATTTGCTATACTCTGGATAACCTCCACTGTTCTCCACCTCTTTTGAAAAATGTGTCCAATTTTCCCTAAAATATAAAATTATTCACCATTTACTGACCTAATATAAAGTGGTTAATGGGTGCCCTTACAAAGGCTTTGGCAAACATGAAAGCACTTGAATTCAGCCCTTCTTAAATATACACTTTACTGCCCTTAATGGAACACACAGATGTGCTGTAGCACATTGCAAGGGGAAAGATTCCATGATGTAAACATGGTCCAAGGGATACCACCAGCGTGAGGACACAGTCAGTGCCTGACTCTGGTTCTTGCACAGTGCCAAAAAAACTTGTCTGGGTTAATGTTGCCAGTATTACACTACATTAATGGAACTATTACATTACATTCATTACATTACTATTACATAAAACTGCACAATTCTAAGGCCAGCATGCAGCTCACCATCTTCCTTTGAGTGTATAAAGGTGAGCACCAATGAAGTTTGCTTTATAATGAAAAATACCAAATACTTCAATATTACTTTCATGAGGAAAATCTGTTTTTATTTTCTGTCTTAGCTGTAAAAATAAAATATTTCCATCCATATAGAGCCAGAGCTAATCTTTGGTTGGATACATTCTTCTATCCTTATTGAGACAGATATGATATAGAACACAAATAAAGCTTCCTGAAATGAACTGAAATACATTTTCCAGTCTCCTTGTCTTCTCCATCTGCCACATAATCGTGGTCATAGCAACATCATTCCACGGGTGGTGTGTTTTTCTTCTGCTTCTATACTGACAGGTTGTCAGCATCCAAGCCCAGCAGGATCAGAAAGGATTGAGAAGGGAGAACAAGCAGAAGTAGACACAGGTAGGTCTGGCACATCTACACTTTTAGGTGACCTGTTGTGTTTCTACAGCCCATTGCTTCCCTCTCCTAGAGGTCGTGGTGGGTATGGCTGCCCTTCTGGCTTTTTTGGTAAAGAACTGAATTCCCTTCTGGTTTTCTTTCCTGTAAGACTGGGTACAAGCTGAACAGACCTCAAGTTTCCATTTCAGTTTCTTTACAGAAGTTAATGTGCAAGAAGTGAAGCTAATTTGGTAGCTACTTCGGAAATGTTTACTCACCTCAGTACAAGAATGGTGGAATTTACTGGGGGAGGAAAAAGGAAAAATGGAAAGAAATTAAATATTGAGATATTATGGGGGAAAACAAACAAACACACAAACAAACCCCAACAAAACTGAAAGTTAAGCAGAGGTACAGGAAACATTTAGTCCTGCACAAATACTCAAATACTTTTCTCCTGCTGTGCTCTGAAAGAATTGATCTGGGTGTCAGCCAGGCACCCTACTAATGATTCCTCTGCTCCTACCTCTCACATCCACAGTAGATCAGGATTAAATTCAACATTGTCGAAATGCAGGGAATAGCTAGCTATAAGATGAACCCTTAATGAAGGGGGCAATAGGTCAAAAGAGCACATTTGTTACTCACCAATTCAGTAAAACCTTCCAATCTGCTGAGCAAAATACCTCTGTGCAAGGCTAAAATAAATTAGTGGGGTCTTTCTGATGGAGACAGTTCACGTGTAGAGATAATCTCAACAGGTCTGAAAGTCATCACAAGAGACATGCTTCTGCCTTTTAGTAGTTGTTGTGGTACCTTCCATGCCTTTCACATTTTAAATGATTGCACAGTAATCCTCAGGCTCCACACATCGAATATGCCACAGTGAGACCAGCCCTTGGTTCGTCGCATACTGCTGCTACTTTTGGAGGCAGTCTGTGCTTATTGAAACAATCTTTTTTTTCTTTTTTTCTTGAGAGGTTAAGCTAAAGGGTTAAACAGAGAAAAGAAATACATATAATACACCAGAAAAGAAACACACACATAAATAGACTCAAGGAGCAACTTGCTCAAGGATGTCAGCGATGTAAAAAGTTTACGTGCCTTCAAGGAGGGGATTGGGCAGGTACTAAAAAGCGAGAGCTAGTCAAAGGTTCTGGGCAGACAAATCACACACCAACCTGACAAAAATACCATAAATTAGCCCTCAGCTCTTTCGCCTCTTCAAACAGCTGAACTTTTTTGAATCTCAGAAAATTACATCCACAGACTTGGAAGCTTTTTTGTTTTAGAGAAATTCAGTAAGGAATCAAGCATTCATACAGAGCTAAATGATCTATTTTGACACAGCCATGATCCTTGCAGGATAAACTTTTTTTTTTGGTCTCAGTGTGTTTACAGAATACTTGTCATTCATGAAGAAATAAGAGTTTATAAATGTTCACAGCCCAGAGGCAATAAAAATGGAATAATACAGTGTACAGAAATATTCCCAAAACAAGGCTATCTAAGAATATGGGACCAGATTCCAGCATACCAGGAAAGTGAGAAAATATTTTGATGTCAATAGGGATTGCAATTAAAATCCTTTGTCAGATTTCAGGAGAAAAATAATCACAGTGTTTAAATAAAGGCTGAAGCATTATAGTAACCTAATTCCACATGAATGGCTAGAAAACGCAGTTTGGCTTTCTACTATCAAACTCTAAGTACTTGCTGCCACAGACAACACAACATAAAAATCAGCAGAGATTTGAAAAATAAAATCCTGCCAGACTTTTTTTTTTATTTTGTTTTGCTTGTGGCTCATAACTGGATGTAGCATCATTATAATTTTGTAAAAGCTTTTCAGATGGAGTTTTTCTGGTCTGGTTTTCCCACCCTCTGACAAATACAAACAACCTGCAACTGGTATTACATCCTATATTTCACATTCCCAGCTTTCTAAATCCCACATTTCTGATTCTGTAAATGCATCAGCTACAGGAGCTGATGCAAGTGGCTGGAACCTCTGTTCACACTCTATAATCTAATGCACTTAGCGAGCCAATGAATATGTGTGAAAGGAGGGGCTTTCTGGCTGAGGGGCTCCGTGCAGGGGAACAGCTGTTGAACAGCAAAACCTTACCCAGAGCCAGGCAAACACACTCACTCACATCCTCAGTGGCTTTGTGCATCCAGGTCTGCCCAGACAGCTCCACCCACCCCTTCTCTCTCCACAAAAAAGTGAACAAACTAGCACAGAGAAACGTAAAGAAGACCAAATCTCAGCTGAGAAACATTTCAGCAGATCAGTAATGGCCTGGATCAGTAATACCTCCTGGTTAAACCACCTTGCTCTACATGAAGAACGTTTCAGGAGGTACTTAAACAGCACTGAAGATTACTTGGCCTTCCTGTGTGGGCCCAGACGGAGCCACCTGTTCCTGCCCATGGCTTTGGTGTACACTCTGATCTTCGTTGTTGGGGTGGTGGGGAACTTCTTGGTTTGCCTCGTAATCCTCAAGCACCAGAACATGAAGACCCCGACCAATTATTACCTCTTCAGTCTCGCGGTCTCAGACCTGCTTGTGCTGCTTTTTGGGATGCCACTGGAAGTCTACGAGATGTGGAGCAACTACCCCTTCCTGTTTGGGCCCGTCGGCTGCTACCTGAAGACGGCGCTCTTCGAGACGGTGTGTTTCGCCTCCATCCTCAGCGTGACCACGCTCAGCATAGAGAGGTACATCGCCATCCTCCATCCCTTCCGGGCCAAGCTGAAGAGCACGCGCAGGCGAGCCCTGAGGACCATCCTGGCGCTCTGGGTCCTCTCTGTCCTCTTTGCCCTCCCCAACACGGGCACCCACGGCATCATGCTGCAGTATTTCCCCAATGGCACCCTGGTCCCCGGCTCTGCTACCTGCACTGTGGTCATGCCCCTGTGGATCTACAACTGTATTGTCCAGATTACTTCTCTTCTCTTCTATGTGCTGCCCATGGGGGTCATAAGTGTGCTGTACTATCTGATGGGGCTAAGAGTAAGTCTTACTCCAACTGTGCTCAGTGTTTCCTTGGCTCATTCTTGTGTGTTTGTGTCTGTATGTGTCTTTTCAGTGATTGCACCTTTTTCTTGCCCAGCTGTTTTCCCCCAATAAGGCAAAAGTATTCCAAACCTCTGGGAAAAAAAAAAAAAAAAGAAAAAAAAGTAGATCCAAATCCTTCTTTGGTGCAACCCCATTCTGAAATCAATGTTAGGGGATAATTACCCCAATCTTTTTATAAAAACTTACCACCACTGCTGCTCACATCTGAATGCTACTGAAACACCCAAGTCTGTAGATTGGTTCCAGTCTCTCAGAGATTTACACCTTTGCAGCAGGGACTAGAAGGAAATGGAGCAAAAGTAAAATGTGAAAAGGATAAAAACAAGCAGCCTAGCGATCGAATCTTGTGCATTATTTGTTTTCCTTTTTCTTGTGACTGTGGAATTTCCATTGCATTAGTTTCTTTTTCTCCTTGGTGATAATATTCACTTGTCAAAACTCACAAAGCTCTCATAAACTGAAATGCTACCTTATCGCTGCAGTTAGCAAATTCAGCAATCATTTCCTTATATAACTGCAGCACAGTTTCACCAGGCTATCTGAGAGCTTATTTTCATTCTCTCTTCAGAAAGCAAGTCTAGTTTTACCAAATATCCATCATGTAAATGTAGGTATAAAACAATCAGTATCACAGTATTATAAAGATATTTAGCACAGTGCTGGAATACGCCGTGAATCGTAGCGAGTTGTGACTTTTTTCTTCTCATACATTACAGATATTTTGAAAATATAAATCCCATCTCATCACACTGAGTATAACTTGAAGTTTACAAAGATATGTCTGATCACATAGCAAGAAAGGGAGAGGAATGAACTTATAAATAATGTGCATGAAACTCAACCAAATCTCTGCTGGTGTACATATCATTTTGTTGTGCTGGCTGACATTTACTGTTACCTGAAATTATACAGAAGCAATTTGTACTTACCCAGGAAAAAAACCAAGGATTAACTGCCAGAAATCCATAGCACACAACAGATCCTCAAAGCAGTGAATGGGTTAAATTATCCACACTGCCCAGTGGCTGTTGTGGGATCTTTATACGGTTTCGATGAAAATTTTGCAAATAAGACCTGAAGGGAGGGGAAAATTCTGTAAATACAGATGTTACAAAAAGAAAAAGAGAAATCTCTGAATTGATAAAAAGAAGACTTGAAGACTGCAATAACTTCTATTTGCAGCAGCAGATATTCCTGTACCCCATCCCAGAAGAGAAGCTCGGTACCAGATGAGGTCTGCTCCCCCAGGACTTCTGTGAATTCGCAGATATGTTCAAGCTGTCTCTCCTAAGGGCAGAAATGGTCATTGTTTGTGGGGGTTTTTTTCTGTATATTCAGCTCAGACTTTCAAATTCTAAACAGCATCCATCCTGACTAGATCTGCATTATGCTTCAAACTGCACTAGGCAAGATAATTTAATTTCTTCAACAGAAATGATGGAAGAATGATGCATATTTATCATTTTTCAAGAGGAGACACTTTTTATCTGCTCACGAAGGATGAAATCTATGAAGCTTTAGTAACACTCTATAGTCTCCTGAGGGCTGTGTATCCCTCACAGAATGCAGAGGAAAAGCTCACAGTTGATCCAAAGGCTGTAGAGCAGCTCAAATTAAGCAAACAGAGACATAGCCCTTCCACATCCAGGCTTTGTAGAAAGGGTATTTCCTTGCCACAGTTTCTCCCTCAAGCTTTGCCCGTGCTCGGGATGCTCAGGAGAGTCTCAGGATGCAATAGAGAAGGGAATGTGGGACATGTCACACGTCATGAGAGGGCAGCAAACATGGGTCATGGGGTACCTGAGCTAATTTTAAATTTTATTCCTTGAAAAATGAACAGATCCATCAGGCTGATGACCTCGTGGTCAACTACCTCATGGTCTACTTGGGTATAATTTCAAGGCTTGATGATTTAATAATAATTCATTGATATGATCAATAGATAGTTCCAGCATCAGTATAAAAAAGAGGACACTGATGATTATACTGCAGCTTCATTAGATTTAATTGTGGAAACTTCCTACTGTCTCTTTAATGGGGTTCTCACCACAGGTACCTTTAGGATCAACCCCTAAATCATCCAGGCTCTTTAAACCCAGTTCAGCTGCTGGATTACTGGTTGCAACCCATAACCAAAAACCTGACGAGGAAGAGGAGAAGGAGAAAATGAGAACATTGAGAAATGGCTGCTCATGGAAGTTAATCGGCATTCACTCAAGTTACAACCTTTGCCATGGACTCATTGATTTTTTTTTCCTCCTTCTTTGTAATAATTCATTGTTTTATTAAACTCCAACTGCTGAGTTATTCTTGCTAGTTATACCTTCATCCCTTGAGGCTAAAGGGGAGCCTTACAGCATCATCAAAATGGCAGGAGGAAGGTGAAAAATACAGATACATGTGTTTCTGGTTTATTACAGCATCAGAACACTGTATTCTCTGAGGCTTTGGACTATGCCTGGAATAGATTACTGTTGAGACTGAAAACCACTGAAGGTAAACTAGGGGTTTTAATCAATCTGAGCAGACATTTATCACTAAATGTGTTACAAATCAACTGAGACTCTTCCTTAAGCAACTGTGGCTATGAATAAAAGTTACAAAGGGAATAATGTAAAACATGAGAGTCTGAATTGCACTATAATTGATTATAATCCCATTTACATGTTTTTCCATTTTATAAATAGAATAAAGAGAACATCAGAAAAAGGTCTTATGTGATCATCCTTAGAGAAAAGTATTATTAATTAGAATTAGGAAAGCAAAGTGTAAAAGGCAAAAGCAAATGGCACAATTAGCATGTTTTCACAAGACCTTTACAAATACAGAACCATTTCTACCGTTTTCTCATTCCTTATATTCTCTCCCATGTAATTAAAAGTTTTTCTTCCACTTTCTCTCAGTCAAAAAAAGCATCACTCCAAAGCTGTTGGCTAATCACAAGTTCCCAACTTCAGGAAGCTGGGAACAAACACGCACTTTTCATAGATGATTTCTTTTGTATTCAAAGCAATCCTGTTTATCTAGACCTGGTATTATCATCACCAAAGCACCAGTGCTCTCACCATAAGTGTATTGGGGAAGCATTTCAGGGAGGATCAGATTATTGCTCTTTCTGTCCATTTTTAAGAAGTCCAGGAAAAACTACTGGAGAAAAACCTCACATTGTTGTAACTGAGCAGTATGTGGCTGAATCTGTGTATCATGCACCCTGGCTGTCTGCAAGGGAGCATATCTGGGTTTTGTTCATTAGATGGGTTGAACGTCAATTAGTCCAAACCACTCAGGGCATGAAACAAATTCCTTTGAATTTTACAGGATTTTTTCCAATGATTACAGCTGTGTTACACTGAGGCCGCTCTGGGTATTTTTTGGATCATTGGTTTGTGCTTAATTGTGGGGAACCCTTTTAGGAAAATAAACAAATAATATTTTGCTAGAAGAGAAAATAATGCCTAGTAAAATACCATTGGAATTGAACACAAACTGTGAACCAAATATTGACTCACTGAACAAAAAACAATCGGGGAAGTGAAATACAAACTTGCTGTAAATATGCAGGTTCAGATGCATAAAATCTGCAGATTGTTTTGAACCTAAAGGTTCAGTGTTTCTCTGGAGAAAAAACTGAAATATAAACTTTTTTCAGTGAGTCCCAAGTTGCCCCAAATTTTGCTTTCTCAAACTACAACTACCAAAATATCGAGCAAGCTATGTCTGATGGAGACGTGATCTCTTGTCTAAGCTCTCCTTTGGTTTCCCTCCTTTTGCCAGTTGAAAGGAGATGAAACTTTGGAAGTAGAGGAAATGGCTGTGAACGTTCAGAGACCATCCAGGAAATCGGTCACGAAGATGTTGGGTAAGTAGTAAGTCCTTCTGTGTTTTATTTACAGTGGACAGGAAGATGACCAGGTCCTAAAGGGAATCAAGCCAATTCACTGGACACAAGAGTTATGAGATGAGTAGCTGTTAAAAAATAAAAAATAAAAAAAAAAGAAGCTTAATGCTGTTGTTTTATCTGGACTTATAGGGGCATGGAAGTGAAACACTATGGGTATCTACCAAAAGACTCAGAAAGCAAATTTTCCTCCCCAGCATGAGAGGAGTTTGAGCAAACTTACGTGGCAGATGCTTGTGTGGCAATTCTCCAATATCCCTCACTCCAAACTGGCTCTTGCAGCCCTCTAGGGAGGATCTCTTTTTTTTTTTTCCAGAGTGCAACTAGTCTATTTTGTACATTTATAAAGGATGTACATCTGTTTTGCATCACACACCAGGAGCTCTGCTCCTGAGCAGAAATCACAGAATCACAAGATGGGTCAGCTTGGAAGGACCACAGGGGGTCATCTCGTCCAATCTCCCTGTTCAAACCAGGTCATCCCAGAACACGTGGCACAGAATTGCATCCAGACACTTCTGGAATGTCTCCAGTGAGGGAGACTCCACAGCCTCCCTCAGCAACTTGTTCCAGTGCTCAGTCACCTGCACAGTGCAGAAGTTCTTCCTCATGTTCAGGTGGAAATTCCTGTGCATCAGTTTCTGCCATTGCCTCTTGTCTTAATTGCTCAGCACCACTAAGAAGAGCCTGGTTCATCCTCTTGACACCCTCCCCTTCTGATACACATTAATGAGGTCCCCTCTCCGTTGTCTCTTCTTGAGACAATCCTGCCAAGCCACATCCATTACCTACTGCTGACTTAATCACTTAGACCTTCAAAGAAAAGTAGGACCTAAGCAGACTTGCACACTGTAAAACATTCAAGAGAATTTATGCTCCAATCACCCTGAAAGCACTCACATCACTTCCTAATTCAGGGCTGTCTTTAAGGCAAAGAACACCTTGCTACTGAGATGGAGTTTATGCAGGAAACATAAATCATGTTCACTATTTTCCCTAACAACATTATTCTTTCAGACACCTTAAGTCACTGTCTGAACCAGGAAACTGTACTTTAAAGCCAGCCTGTTTTTCAGTTCCTGGAATGGGTTTAGGCTCCGTACATGCCCCAACATTACCTGGCTGTTTCCTGCTCTGTTTGAATGCCACTGTGTGTGCATGCATTGGGTTATCCAACACAGAAACTAGTGGAAAGATTGTTTTTTCAGCTGGTCATGGTAAGACAGAAAGTATGGCAAAAGTTTAGAAACCATTAACATAATTTGTATATTTAGTCTTTCATTCAGTTTTTTGAACTCTCTCTGCTCTGTGCAGGTTAGTGAACCATATCCTCCCATTACTGACTTGTTTTTCTTCTCCCCTTTCTCCATGCCAGTTGTCCTTGTGATAGTTTTTGCTATCTGCTGGGCTCCATTCCATATAGATCGACTTTTCTTCAGCTTTGTTGTGGAATGGACTGAGCCTTTGGCTAACACATTCAACTTAATTCATGTGGTGTCAGGTAAAGCTTTCTTCTTCCACTTGCACAGGGACTGGGGGGAAACAAAAATATTTGTGAATGGTTTACTTGGATTACGTAGTCATTTATTTTGTAGTTGACGTGAGACATGAGTGGAAAACCTTCTTGGGTTTTGGTGGGCAGTGATAAGAATAGTGCCTGAATAAAAACTACATGCATTTTTCTGCAGCTTTCAAGATCTGGACATGTTGTCCAATACAGTATCTGAATATTCACAAAGAAGGAAAAAAAAATATACCATGCATCATTGCCTGCTTGTCCTTCTTGGGAATGTTCAGAAGTGAAGTCTGCTATTGGTGAGCTGCTTTTAACCACTACACAGGAGCAAGCATCATCCTCCACAGGGTCTCTGGGGCAAATAGGAAACCTTACCAAATGGCAAGACAGAAGACTTACCTACTGCTCAGAACTGGGTGATGAAACCAAATGTTTATGGCCTTGTCAACCACAAAATGAAGGCTTTTTCAAAGAGGAATCTTATTTTCAGTCTGCCATGGGAAAACACTGAACGTGGCCATTAGGCATCTCAGACAAATCTGATCTTGTGCTGTTGTCCTGGTGTGTTGTAAGAAATTAGCTTCCCTTGGCTGGAAGTTGTCCTCTGACAGCTTTGATGGGGACACCAGCTGTGCAAATCCTGCTGTGGGGATGAGGGCAATGCTGGAGGCAGGGCAGGGCAGCTCAAGAGAGAGCTGGTTCCTGGAATGCCGGAGAGAGTGAGCTCCAATTAACAGCCTCTCCCACTTTCTTTTCACTGTAACTGCGGTGTATGAGCTAATCTCAGTGAGACATCCCTCTGCCTATGCCAGGAAGGCAGCAGGCAGCTCTGCTGTCGCTGTCTCCACCCTTGCACCAAAGCTTGGTGCAGCTGTATAGGCAATGAAGAGATTTTCCTCTCCTGAGATTTTTTCACACACAAATTAATCTCTCTCTCCCAGGTGTTTTCTTCTATCTGAGCTCTGCCACAAATCCCATCATTTACAACCTGTTGTCCCAGCGCTTCAGGATGGCTTTCCTCAGTGTGATTTCTCCTTGCTGCAAGCACTGGGCCCCTAAACATCCCACTTGCACGATTTCTGCCCAGAAGAGCATGTTTGTGATTGAGGATCACAATCTCGTGGACTCTGCTGAATACATGAGTGTCCCTGGCACACACAGGACATCTGTCAGCAGTTCTCAGCTCTCCACTGGTCTGTGACTTTCCATGTGACGATCCAGGTGAGAGAGGAGTTAAAGAAAATTGCTTTAAGAAAACAAAAAGAGAGGAGACCTTCCTAAAAGACTGATTTCAGCAAGAAGAGATCAGAGAGGTGTCTCATTGAGCAAATTAAGGAGGAGACTGTATTTAACATGCGTTTGAGAAGCACTATATTACACTCAAGTAGGGCTGGGAATCTCAGCTTGCTCACTGCAAGCTGTGCCAGTGAAGAGCTGCTTTAAAAAAGTGAGACACACTCCCAGTGTTACCAGCACAGGAGAGGGACACAGCTTAGCCAAGTCTTATCAAACGGCTTCTTGTGCACCAACCTAAACATCAGCGTTTACTTACTCTGAAATGAGGTAACTTGCTGCATAAGCCTTATCTATCTAGGCTTGGATAAGCCAGTCCCACTTCTCTCTGCTCTGACCTTCTTGAGGTATGGCTGTTGCAAACCTCTCTTGTCAACATGAGCTAGTAGGCAAAAATGAGAGCAGCTCTGAGCTGGGCTGACAGGGATCAGAAACCAGCAGCAGCTATTTCTGGGCCAGAAGAATCAGGGAGCCAGCAATTGTAAAATAAATGCAAAGCAAACCTTTGCTTTCTGAGCAAGGTGAAGATCTGGGTGGGGGGTAGTGATTAATGCCGGTAGTGGGGGATATCTGCCCAGGGAATGTGCATCAGAGAGTTTTATTTTTGCCCATCCACCTGTGCATGCACAAATGGTACCCTGCTATGCCCCATCTCCTGCAGTTTGTGAGAACTTCTTATCATTGCTTCAACTTCAGATACTTACGTGTTGTCTTCACCAGTGGACCCCTGTGGTCATGCTTCGGCAGACTTCACACCTGCCTGTACCAGATGGATTGCAAAGTCAGAGATCTACATGGATCCAGGAGACAGCCTGGACAACATTGATAGCACAGGGAATTGGGGCAAACCTAATACAAAGGCAATAAAAAGGGGAATTTTGCAGTGATATTGCCATTTCTGAATTTGGGTTTTGCCATAAAGCACAATATAGGTCCGCAAAACTTTCCTGCATCCCAGTTGTGCAAATAGATCCTGAAGGCAGTGCACTTACATCTGAGCTGACGAGCTGATGAGCTCTGCTGACTGCAGGGACAGGACCCTACAAAGTTGTGTCAAGGGAGGTCAGGGGGAACCCATTACATGACAAAGAATTCTGTAAGACTCTCTGTCCCAAGTTTCAAAGCCTGTTCACCGTCTTTCAGAGAAATGCCTCCCCTGTGCCCTCTGATGCAGGGCTTGGTTTAGCCACTGCACTGGGCTCAGGCTTGGCAGGCACTGCCACAGGAAATCATCCCATCTGTGTCGTCCAGGGACTGGGAGTTACTTTCATAGTCAGAGTACACAGAGTTATCACAATGAATAAGAACATTAGTTCCTGAAAGATGATACACTGTATGCATGAAGGCTTATTTCAGTCTGGTCACTGGGGATCCAGATGACATTCCCCACCATGGGAGGAAGGGGCCGTACTCCTGTTTCCGTAGCTTCTTACTTTGTTTCCCCCAAAGTCTTCTGTTTGTCTCTCTCTGTGGGACTCTGAGGTGAGGTGAGACTTCGGAGGCTCACGGAATTTGGTGAGTCATCTTTTCCTGTAGCACAAGGGGAATTTTAGCCCATGTTTTCTCTCAGACCCATTTCACCATCTGCAGTCTTGTCGAACAAGACATGGAGAGGATAAGAGCTGCACAAAAGGCCTGCAGAGAGAAGGCAATTCCTGCTCCCTGAAGACACAGCTGAAATGCTTTGCCACCCCCAAGTGGACACTTGCATTTTATCATTAACATTTCCATTTTCAACCAGTTTTGTGTTATAATTTTTCCCTCTACCAGACGTAAAAGTGTGATTTCCCTCTGGACTTGCTGGGCCAGTGGTGCCTTGCTGCCTGTGAGCTGCCCAGGTCCCTGTTCTCCTGCTGGGCTCTGAGCTCTGTGCTCCCACTGACATTCCTCTGCAGGATTTTGTGGCTCTTTGGATGTATTTTATGCATTTAGGACCAGATGGTATCTTGTGTTGGTGCACAGAGAGCCACCCATGAGTGAGAGCCATCCATGAGTGATGCCGCATTCTCCTCTCTTTATGGGAGAACCCCAACCTTCGGCTGCAAAGCTTGGGGTGGATAAATGCACCTCCTGACTTGCAGATGAGCACACAGACCTGCAGACAAGGTCGGGGTGTGAAGGTGTAGGGTGAAGATTTTGTGTGGTCTTAAACAAAACAGCCACATTTTTGTTCCTAGCAAAGACAAAGGGTTTTGTGAGGAAGGGGAAGGAGGAGTTGGGAGGAATGTGCACAGATGGGGAAATTTTAGAAGAGAAATAGTGAGAAGACAATTATCAGAAACTCACCTGGGTCTGCAGTAACTTATTCTTTTGGCCTAAAAGTAGTTTTTATTGCATTTAATTTGCTGTCAGTCAAAAGAAGTGACACTCATAACCAGAAATTTACTGGGCTTTTCTTGGCTAAATATCAAAATCAGAGCTGGAAACATTTAGGTTTGCACCAAATCAAACCTTCTGTCAAAGTGTTATTGGCAAAGACATGTCAAAATTCCTCTAAAATCTGCTAAAACCAAAATAAATGCAGTGGACAAAGTGTGGACTGACTGGAGACTCTTAAGTTAAGTTCCCTGTGACTGCACAGCTCAGTACCCCCTCATTCCTGAGGGATGCACTTTGTCTCTACAAAGTAGTCAATGTCCACTGGAGGCTTTTCTTCCTAAAAGGTTGGTGCTTGAGTTATTTATCACTCTCCTCTGATATTTAGCTGGCTGCACTTCGGAAGCTGGATCCAAACATGAAAAAAATGGGAAGATGGATAGAGATGTCATGAAAGCTGATGCTATTCCTTTATTTATACATTAAGCAGCTTTCATAGCCAAGTGCTGAAAAATGTTGGCAACTGGCTGAGAAAGATTCATGTTGCAAGAAAACGGAGAACAACTCACTTTCCTCCAAAGTGGTCCAGTGTGATAGAACTGTATTTATTTGAAATCAAGCGTGTCTTCTTAGACAGAACTGTCTATTGATTTATTTCTCTGCTTCTGTTTCCCTCTGGGAAACGTGCAAGTGTGTGAGCAGAAAGTGTGGAGAGCAGGGGCAGCACTCCAGCACTGTGAACAAAATATGAATAGTCTGAAATGTACTGCAAGGAAACACTCAAAGGAGAGAAGAATTGTGTTCATTACCTGTGAGTGATATTCTGATCTAATGCCAGATTCAGTTGGAAAAGACATTACGACAGCAGGTGGACAATTCTGCTAAGTTTTACCTGAAGAGTTTTTGAACACTACTGTGCTTTGAAGTGTTTAAACCACAGCTTATCAGTAAAACTAAATGTACACTTCAGTTGCAGAGCTGATTATATGTATCTGTGTGTAACATGAAAATAAATATATTAGAGTCTCTCTTCCTAGGCCTGGTCTATACTCAAGCAATCCTCAAGCTTCTTCTTTCTCCCCCAGATTTCATGTGAGTAGAATAAGGTGGAGATTCCCCAAATGCAAGAACCTCACCTGGAGAGTCAAGGGTTGCTGATTTTCTTTCACATTTCTTTCCATTTACATTTAGGTTGGTCAACAGCCTTCTTTGGTCACACTCCAGACACAGAGAGCTGAGCTCATTTGCTACCAGCAACAGACTTTCTGTTACTGTCTAGATTTTTTTGAAACCCTGAAAAGTTGCAGCTGATATTTTTAAGGCAAATTATCTTAAATCCACTTAATTTTTAAAGGATTAATTTTAGGTGTATGGAAGCTGTTGGAATAATTTGCTTCCCAGTAGGATAGCTAATTCATGAATGAAATACTGAGGTGTTTATTGTGAAAGACCAAATAACCTTTTTTTTTTCATGTATCCTCACCTATGTTATGCAATGCAGCAAGTACCTCCCCAGAGGAACAGGCTTTTGTTTGATTTTCTGGCTAGTAGCGGCTTTTCCAGAAGACCCTTTGACTGAGATGTCTATAAGATGAAGATCTCCATCAGAGGCAATCTGTATTCCTCTTCTAGTCAAATGAGGGGAGGAGAAAAACCTGTGCTAAAATCAATTTATCTGATCTATTTCAGTCATCTACCTTAGGTGTTTTACAGGTAGTTTTTATGCATACCCCTTACAATTGAAAAACACAGCTAGGCAGCTAGGTACAGGTCACCTTGAAATGATGTGTGTGCTTTGTTGCAGAGCAGATATGTTTATCAGATCCTTTCAATTTGTTTCATTTCTCCAGAACCCAAGAGACTCCCTTAGAAATGACTCACTAGGAAAATCACGCTCTAAATGAGCAAAACAAATGGCTAACAGCTAACTCATCTCTAAACAGTGGGAGAACAGCATCCTCAGGGCTTCACCCACCGCTCTGTTCATTGATCTGGGGCTGGTGCCTCTGGGACACCTGGACCAAGCTGTCAAAAGGTGGGGACATTCCAACAGAGCTCTAGCACTTGTAGGGTTTGCAGCATTTGTTTGCAAGCTTGCAGTTTTCTTTCCCTTACTTCTATAGGAGCTGGCAAGGGCAGCAAAGATATCTGTCCTGCCAGAGAACGTGCTAAACACCTGCCTGAACTCAGTGGAAAGTCTCCAAAGAGAAGTTTTTTCGTGCTGCTGTTGACTGCAGTGCAGGTGGGTTGGGCAGCACTGAGCAACTGCAGCAAAAAACTACAAGAATCAAGGCTTTGAGAAACAGAAGAACTCACCAGACTTTCTGTGAGGAAGGAAACAAAGCACTGACACAGGAACTCAGAGGTATAGTTACTGTTTATTTAACCATGTACAGACTGGGATTTGTTAGCTGGCTTGGTGTGAAATCCTACATGCAGAGGGTTTTTTTGAATGTGAACAAACCTGGTTAGTGCCACAAAACTCAGCTTCCCCCCAAGTCCTGCACCACTGATTCCTCCCAGCTCAGGTTACCTGCTCCTGCAGAAAAACAGACCATAGAAACAGCAACACATTTAAATCGACATTTCAGTAGCAATGGAAGGACCCTCTGTTGGAACTTAGACACACGTAGTATGCTCTGGGGTGATAAGGATGCATTCCTCAGCTGCTCCTCAGTAACCGTCTGCCTCTCTGCTCTTAGCTTAAAATGATGCAAATCAGTTTGTGTTCCTGCATACAGCAAAGATGAACAGGCAACTGTCACTGGCCCAGATACATCCAGCTTGCTTATGTATCCCAGTCCCAAGGTGAGGGGCTGAGTCATGTGGAGCTTTCTCTCTCTGCATATAACACTAAATAGTCCCAAAGTTGGGTCTCCTGGCAGCCTACCAATTCCCAGTAAACGCACTGCACTCCCCCAAGAGGCAGCAATTTCTGCCAGACATGATTCAGCCTTAGCACACTCCAGTTTTCACGTGTCTCTTGCATTAACAGCAAGGAGCTCTCACATAAGTGTTAGACTCAGTCTGGTTCCTTCCAGTCTCATTTCTTTCCCTATCTCCCCTCCTGTGAGGAACAGTTATATTGAAGGATCATCTCTCTTCCCCATCTACCCTGTCTTTTTTGCTGCTAAGAAATTCCACTAAGGATTGAGTCTTTTCTCTGCAACTTTATTTGCCAGCTGTAGGGTTTCCACACTGTATTTGTATTCCAGTCCCGATTTCAATTACCTGGCTAACCTTTTCAATTTTCACAGAGAGTGAGAATCAGAAAACAGCAGGTCCTTTAATACAGCTCACACCGGTGGGGAATGCTTCACCCCCCTTCCCTGCCCTGTGTTTGCAGGAAAGCTCTGTCAAATTCAAAGAAACTCATTGATAATAACTTGTCTATTTACTTATGCTTTGCTGACTGCTAAGTATTCTGGTCCCTTCTACAGACCTCTCTTCCATCCTCCTTTTAGCTTGAACATACTATATTTTACAACATTTCTAAAAGCCAAGGAGAAACAGTTTTCACACTTCACCCTGATGCTTGATGCCAGTGGAAATTCTCACCAGTGTCAAACACTGAAGAAGGTAAAAGCCTTGTGTTTCAGGAGGGGCTGTTTGCTGATCTTTGATAAGCAAGACATGGCTGTGGCCAGTCCTTATGTCCATGTTCAGGGCACTTCCCAGTGGAGGCTCAGGGCATTGGAGAGGTTCCCTCAAATGAAGGGGCAAGTCAGGCACAGGACACCACTCTGCTGATCGCAAAGCCACTGCTCTGCCACTGAATTGTCCTCACACCCCTCTTCTTATCTCCTTTATTATTCTAAAGCTCTTGATTTAGCCTGTGGTCTTTCTGCCCCATCACTCAGCCATCCAGATCCTAAAAATGATTTATTTGATGGGGAAGGGTGAGGATTTAGTAGAATAGACCTGTTTCTTAGCAACACCTTCCCATCTTTCTTACTCTTCTTTTGTTATTTCCAGCTCATTATCTTTGCCCATGTTTAACTCCAAATTAACTTAATTACAGACAGATTTCATATCTCTCTAAACCAGAAGGGGCACTTGTAAAACATCCCTCCAGTCAATAGTAAATGAGAGCCTTGGCCTTTGCTAAGTAGGCTTTTGGAAAGGCAGCTCAGCTGTGCCTGTCCTCTCCCTCCAGGGACCTCTCCTGGTTGCTCCTAACTCCTGCTGTTCCTTGGAGCTGCTTTTAAGTGAGGCATTTCATCTATCCATTTTGCAGCCAAGTTCATCACTACCCCTGAGGTCCACAGCAGACATCTCTATAAATCACCAGGTGAACGCTTCTCCTGTGCAGATGGCCAAGGGCACTGCAACCTTTCCACCTTCTCTGGCCATATTCAGACCGGGGGGAAGTGCCTTGCTTCAAAGTCTGTGCCTATTGGAATCTGTCCTGGGTGCAAATCTGAGATAAACCTGAGTCATATTGAGTCTGAAAATTGTATGCACTCAGTTCAGGATGACCTCTGATTACTCACACATTTGGTAGGTCAAAGATCTCTCTCTTGGTTAATCCAGCTCTAGTTATGCAAAAGTCATATACTGATGGTAACTCTCTCCTCTGAGACAAGAATACACCAACTGGACTAGATCCAAGGCAGCCCCTCTTACCACCGCATCCTCTCCCTAGTCTGTGATACCAGGTTTCCTCTGGAAATCAGGAGCAGGATCTATCTCTAGCAGCTGCTGTGTTTATCACCTTCTCGTAGATAAGGTTGTACTGCCCTTGCTTACCATTCACAGAAGTTCTCCACCGGCAGAGGAAATACCTTCTTCCTTCTGCTAGAGGTCAAGTAGCTATTACCCAGTCAGGACACCTCTTCCTAAATCCATCAAGTGATTCCTCACTGGCAGAAGCAGGATGCTGCACCGAGAAGAATTAGGAGAGATCTGTATTTACACCATAAGGAAAGTTTCTACAGAGATCAGCCACCAACAGAACTGCGCTGAGGGCACATGAAATACTATGAAACCATCTAGAAAGACAAAGGGGGAACTAAACTTCTACCAGCCACATAAAAGGCAGGGAGGCTTCTGTGGCAGTTATGAGAGGAATCAGTGATCTGTATTTCTGCCATTAGAAGAGGACACCTATGATTTCTAGAAAGGAAGGAAAGCCTGGGTGATTATGCAGGTGGTTCCTCCTCATTCAGGTGAGCATTTCTTCCCAGCTGTTCACTGCCCTGGAAAGTAGAACCACAGGTTAAATTGAGATGTGTTCCTCCCCTCGTCACCCTGCAAAGGTGGAGTTGCAAATCACACATGTGCACTGGAGTGAACTAACTCGAATGCTGGCAGCAGTGCAGTTACAGGATAAGCCTTGCTGGGTCTCTGGTGGCTGACCCATGCAGCTGGTGGGGATGCTGCAAACTCCACAGATGTGATGAGACTATAGCACATGAATTGCAGTCAGGGCCTTGCCCTTAGTCCTGGGCTTTCTGAAGGACAGAGCCTCATTCGGGATGAAACCCTACCCCCTTCAGGCTCTTCCCTTTCACCTCTTTCTTGCTCATCACTTTGGTCTGTAAGGAGAGAGGCCACAGGTAGGATATTTCCTCCTTACTTCATGTGGGCATTTGCAGAATTATTTACCTCAGTTGAACCATGCTGCATTTACCAGCTCAGCAGGAGACTGTTCACAAGGTCTGTGTTTAGGCTGTATACGTCTGAAGAAGGCAAGGAGCAAATATCTGCCCTGAAATCTGATCATGTGTCTTCTAAAAAGCATTTGCACACACCTTCCCCGGATTTACAGTCCAACCACAATAGTCAGTGCCCACTGGAGGTCAGTCTTGTGCCATGGAAACCTTTGTGGGAATGAGGCACTGGGGTGCCCAGTGATTTCCAGAAGCCTTGGACACGCTAAGCTTGCACTGTGGTGCACAAGACGCCCCAAGAGAAAACCTGTCCCAGCTCCCTCGGTGTTGATTTGCGATTTAGAGGCTCTTCGTGTTTCAATTTCTTTTGTCCCCTGCTCAAAAGAATCCAGTGCCCTGTTGCTGCATAAGCTCAGCAAGAGAGATGCATGTGCATTCAGTCAGCACAGTGCAGGCTCACAGACACCCAGGGTGCTCCTCAGGTCCTAGCCAGCCTGTGCAGCGCTAACACCTCATCCAAGCCACCTTGAAAAATACTCTTGTTTGGGGGCAATTATCAGTGTTTTGAGTTTGTTTCACAGGGCATGGCATCATAATTATGTACAAGTTGCACGCTCTGGATGACAGATCAGGATACTGATGTACAATCAACACAAGTACAAGCCCAGATATACCTAATTCAGAGTCATATTCCCTGCCAGTGCCTATAATAAAGACTTCCTACACTGAATCCCATTCAAAGAGTCACTTCCTCCTATTCCTTCTGTGAGATCCTCCAAGCAGGGCTCAACAAATATTTGACTGGAAACAAAACCCTTAAGATAAACATTTTGACAAAAGTGATTTCCCCTGCCAAAACAAAACAAAACAAAATAATAAATAAATAAAAATATCTATGTTTTTACTACAGGATCCCACAGGTGCCAGTGCAAACACACCTCTGGCTGTGCCAACTGAAGTCAGCTCTCGGTAACTTTTATGCCTATATAAAAAATACGCATCAGAATGGCCTACATAGAAAATGGAGACCGAAGTGCTCAGTAGTGACTGTGCTGCACACATATTCCTTATTTCACCTTCATGGTGACTTAATTTTTCTCTCTAAATCAAGGATGGCAGAGCTGTTTCCAGTCAGGCCTCATCTGGAGTGTAGGATACACAACATCCAGACATTCACTGAAGCTCAAGACTGAAATGAGAGCCAGCATTGAATAAACCATCTGCTGGCCCCCGCTACAAGCAGCCTGAAGCAGATATTTCTTGTGCTTTGCTGTAACAGTTAGAGAGCCATTCCTTTTCTGCTATTTTTCTAGCAGAGCAATAGAAATATTGATCTCCACTACTGGCTTCTTTCCTGTGAATGATCAGTTATCCTTTGGTGTTAAAAAAACTGCAATTATGCATTCTAAACAACCAGAGAATCACAGGGGTTGAGGTACCTTCTGGTCTCTTAACTATTAGTCCCATTAGCATTCCTGTCTGCATGACCTTGGGCACACCACCTCTTTCCAGCAAGTGAAAGCCTGTATCCACCTCTCTGTCTTCCAGTCACCTCCCGCTCCAAGGAACAGCAAAGTTCTCCCTGAACCCAGACAGTTCTCACAGAGGGATGAGAGCAGATGGAAAGCCAGAGACACGGAGGGGTCACTGCAATAACTTGGTAGTATTGGCTCTCCATAATTTGGAAAGAAAACCCACAGCATGGCCACAGCACTGGAATCATTACTTGGAAGATGTGGCCCTAATCAGCCCACGACCTTGGCGGCCCACTGGTGACACAGTCAGAGACAGTAGAATCCAGACACACAATGGGTGAGAACAGAGATGAGAAGACTGATGCCTTTGGCAGAGCCCATCAGGTGTCCTTGCAGTGCTCCCATCTCACTGGATACTGGAAACTGTGTTAGGAGAGTAGGATGCACTGCTTTCAGTAAGATCCACAGTGGCACATTACACACCAGTGAGCTCAGGATAAGGGGAGATTCACATCCTTTGCTTTGCATATTAATCACCTTTTGCACGAAGAGCTGAAACAAGGTTAGTGAGGAACAGAGCACGAGCCTCTCATTCCGCCTTCAGTATTCACCACTACAGCTTTGGTCCTCCCTCTCATACATTTTCATTTCTCTTTGTTTTGCTTTTTTTTTGGTAATGGTGATGGTTTTTCGCCCCACCACNGTACTACAGCAGAAAACATAACATGTTTTCACCTGGCTGTTTGGGACCTTTGCAACTGATGATTCATTACCCCTTTCTCATGAGATATTTATTTTCTTATGAACATTTTGTACCCTCACAGACGGGACCGAACCACTTACTGCTATCAATAAATCACAATAGCTAAAGCCCTGGTTTACTGCCAGGCTGGACCAACTGTGAAACTTCAGCATGCTGAAGACAAAAGCTTTGAACCAGGGATATATTTAGCTGTTCATATTTGAAGAAGGATTGGAAGGAAAGGGTTTAGAAAGTATATAGGTAAAAAATAGATGTATGGAAGCAGAACAGCTGCTGGTCTCTGCGAGAAGGACTCAACCTCATACGTTTTGCCTCATTTACTCCATCGAACTGCCCAGCACATTTTGGAGTACGGATTTGCTCAACCTTCCTAGGACCATCTCTCTCCCTCTCTCTCTCCCATGCCCCAGCTGCCCTTGCTCTTCCTGCAAGCTCAGTCCTGTTCATGACCCAGTGATGAACTTCTGCCCTGGACATCACTGGATAAAAAAATCCCGTTGCTGAAACACTGAGGGGTACTGCTGCATCACTGTTCAATGATGCTCTGAGGGAAATACTGCTTGTTTTAGAAATGCTAAAACAAAAGGCCTTATGGATATGGAGGGGTTTTTGTTAGTTTGATTCTGGCAGAAGCAGCTTCTCAATCCATTTATCAAGCTGCCTGCAGCTCCCATTTCAAGGCTGATGAAGATATAATAAACAGTAAGCCAAAAAAAGTCTTTTGAAAGGTGCATCCAGAGCAGTTTGATAAATAAAAGATTGTGGGGAGAGGGGAGGGGAGAAAGAAGAAAAATCATCGGTGCAAGTTTTGGCTTTCCTCTGCTGTCCATTTTACAGCATAAATTTAAATAAATGAATAAAGCAGGTTGGTGGAATCACTTTTTCATTCTCAAATTCACTCTATAAAAATTTCTGTCCGTGAATTCATCTTTCCGCAATGGCTCATGTCTTGCCAGCTACCCTCCAAGCTGCCCTCCAAACTGCCACTTTGAAATTTTTAAGCTTATCCATCAGACTCTGCACAACCCAGAGCTTCTTTGAAAAAGTACCTGTATTCCTGATTGATGAAAACGCTTTAAGGAAAGTCCTGTGCAATAAACCTCGACCCTGCTAAGCACTTGGATGCCAGTTAGCTCAGGTGATCCCAAGCATTATACTGTTCCCTTCCCCTGCCCATACAGAGGTGACCTTGGAGTTTGCACTAAGCTTTAGTCTTCCATAGAGGAGATACTGCTCCTGCACAGATCCCTGGAGGTTTGAGTCCTAAACTAGCTGTCAACTGTTTTTCTGGGTACAAGGACAGCCTTTGGTCACCTTGGGATTAATTGTCACTTGCCATGTTCTCTTTTCCATTTGGATGCATGGATATCAGGCAAGCTGGGAGCCTCCTCCAGTCCCTTGCTGGATGTTTTGTCCATTGATCTCTGGCATGTGGCAGTGACCTTATTCCATGTCTTCCCAGTGCATTTTGGTTATCGAGACCTGATGGATATATTCAGACTGGATGTCCAGGTGTGAGTTTGCACATTCTTCTTCCAGAAGCTGCCACCAGGTTTCTTTGAATTGCAGGAACTTTTCTTCGGGTCTGATTCTTTCTTCAGATGATTTGGGTTAGGACTCACGGACATCAGCAGGTATCACAAAGATCCTGCCAGCAATAGAGGGAACAAAGAGGGAGTTGCAGACAGAAGAAAACACTGACAGATGAGACATGGTGAAAGAATCAGAGGAAAGTTGGGAGAAAAGGACAAGCCCAGAGGAACAAAAAGGAGAACCGAAAAGTAAAGAGAAAAAAATTATTAAAGAATTGGAGTAAGGATGAAAGTAGAGAGAAGAAGGGGAAGGAGAAGGATGGGTGAAG
This sequence comes from Cephalopterus ornatus, assembly GCA_013396775.1. NCBI lineage: Eukaryota > Metazoa > Chordata > Aves > Passeriformes > Cotingidae > Cephalopterus > Cephalopterus ornatus. The sequence goes on from VZRE01000918.1 coordinate 141,913, forward strand.
ACAGAAAAAAGGATGAGAAATATGCATCAAGAAAAATACATGCTGATTTTTATTAATGCTTCACCAGATGGAAACAATATCAACAATAACAGAACCTCTGAGCTCCAGAACAATAGGTGAAATAACTCAAGCACCACTTTCAGATTAAAAAACAGTGAAGGGAGTTTGATTTATTTCCCATCTTTTCTTTTCCTTCTCTATATATAGAAAATAACCTCATCTGCTTACTCACATTCTGCGGCTGATCACCACAAAAATATAAATAAAAGAATGAAACCACCCTTCAGTGAAGACAGAAAATAAATCAGAGGCCTCAGTGCTTTTTCGTTGTTGCAGCTGGGTCCTGTCTTCGCATTTATTTATCTTTAAATTTTCCCTTGCACTCTAGAGACCATATCCCATAAAATGCCGGGTTAACAAGTTAACCATGAATAATTCATGAGATAATTATAAAACATTTACACCAGAACATTATTATCTTGCAACTAAAAAAAAAAACCCAAATACTTAATGTCCTCCAACGTTGATGGCAAACCTCTTGTGACTGCAATGTTCTTTATCGCTAAAATTAAATGGAATTAATCTTCGATCTGCTTTGGTGTCTACTAGCACAGAATCACAGGGAAAAAACACCCCCAGATGATATGGAAACACAAAAATACATAAATACATCCATAAATACCTGTGTGTGTGTGCTTGCACACACATATATATGGGATTCTGAAACATGCCCACAGAGGAGTTTCAATTTCCATTTTCCTCCCTCAAACAGACTCTGAGCATGAGGGATATAAACTTTCATACTGAAGGGATGGATTCAGAGCTTGGTGCTGGGTTGTTATGACCCACACACAGGCACGCACACACACACACAGTTTCAGGCACAGCTCTTTCCCAGACTGAAGTGACAGAGCTGTGCGTGTTGTCAGGAGCTGTGACTCATGGTGACAGCCTGTCTCTCCCAAGTGCAAACATAAGCACACGTGGAGAGGATGCCCACACCTGTGCCATACACTGAGGGGCTGTGGTTTACAAGGTTTTCCTTCTCATACCCTTCCACTGCAAAGGTGGTCTTTGGTCAGATTCCACTCCCAAAGTAAGCCTAGAGCTTAGAGCTTATATAAGAATAAATTTCAGTTTTACTCTGGTGTCACCAAGATCGGGATTTCGCCTTGTATACACATCCAAAATTAAGACTGTCACATATGTGGCTATAAAGGCTCCTATGAAAGCAGCACTGATAATGCAAATCTCTAGTACAACAAGCAGACAGGCCATTAGTACTTCCACCACCGTCTGCATAAAAGCTCCGCTGTCACCTTCCCTCTGGACATGAGACCAGAAAATTGTCTGGGAAAATCCTCAAACCATGCCTTCTCTATGTGCTGGTGACCCCTAGTTGCCACAATACTCCTGAGGGCTTTAATGGGCACACACAGAAAAACCTCAAAAAGGTTCTTTCTTAATTCACAGAAACTGTCAGCCTGTTGCTAGAGAGATACAGGTTTTTCAACAATGATTCTCCTCTCCCTCAGGAACACAGGATAAATGAGCACCACTAAAACATATCTCCACTAGACAACTCTTTCTGTGAATATGGGCTGCCATGCTCACAGGAAACACAGCCAGCAAACTTTGCGCTGGCACAGCAAACTCCAGCGACCGTCCCTGGGGTAACCCAGGGTAGAGGAAGAAATTCCTTGAAAAATGCAGGAAATAAACACTTTTTCTTGTTCCTCTTCCTCACTTCCTCCCTATTTGAATGCAGCTGGTCAATATAGAAAACTCTCTATGCTTTCTCTCAAACACATTTGCACCCAGACTGATAGACTTCACGCTCTTCTGCATGGAATAGAAGGCCAAGGGTTCCTCTTCCTCACTGGTCTATTAAGAGGCCACATTATGGAAAGCAACAGCTACCTCAGCTTTACAGCCAAGAGCGAGGGCTGGAAGAAGCTGCACATCCTGAAAAGGTGAACACATCCCAGAAGATTTGGCACTAAGCTGATGGTCAGCGAAACTACTCAGAGCCTGAGGCATTATGGTTTGATTAATCATGCACGCCTTTGTTAAAGGATTAGGAGGACTCTGTCACTGCGATGTTTGAATTCTAATTGAAAACCAGTCCCTCCCACACATGTTACTGGTCTGGGATCTGGGAGCAGAGTGGGGGGTGTCTATAGTATCTGCTTTGGGGCTACAAGGGGGTGTTCACAGCTCCAAAGAACCATGTTTACCTCCCATCACACAACAGCCCGGAAAACATCATGGGATTGTACAAAATCGATGGACACAGGGGGACTAGGCTTGGAATTTCAATCAACAACGCAGAGCCCATTTAGAAATCTGTCTGCTGTATCTGAATGTCAACAAACACTCATGAAATTTCATCTCTGCATCAATTTGCAAAATAGGAAAAATGCTTCATGAACAGCAATATAGTCCCATGTATACAGCTGCCAGCAGATGCCCTCTGGGGTGATTCTTGTAATTCGCTGTTTCTCTCAGCAAGATGTCATTTATCATGAAGATTATCATCAATATATGAGCTGAGGATGAACCATTAGGAAGGTCTATTATCCTCAACCCCGAAGAGCAGAGGAGTTCTGGTTTGAGTATTCTTTGGGCACCTAACTCGGCTACATCGCACGGGGATCTATAGTCAGGAGAGTGCTGAGCAGTTTGGATTAACAGACTCCTGTGCCATACACTGTCCAAGGAGGGAAGTAGTCCCAGTTCCTAACTCTGAGCCCATCACTGGCTCTCTAAATGGCCAAGAGTTCCATTCCTGAGCATTCTATCTCAGTGTTAGCGTTACAGCGCAGTGCTGGCATAAGGAAAGCAACAGGACCGTTTATGAATAGCTATTAATGCCATCTCTGTGATCCTGCAGCTAAAGACCACTAATCATGGTCCTGGATGTTGTTCAAGTCCCCCTCAAATACATAGCTATACTCTCCTCCTCAAAGGAATTGCTGTCTCAGAGAAAAGTTAATGTCAGCAGGTAAAGATAGGTGGGGAACATGAGAAGAGACAGTCTTGAATGATTTTATAGAGCTTAACTAGTGCTAACCAGTTAATTACAGAGGTGACAACCCTTCAGCCTATTCTTCCTAACCACCTGGGCACATTCACCACACATGATTGCAAAACAGAGCTCCAGCCCAATGCCTGAGGACAGTGGCAGTACAAGGGGATGTGTTTTAGCTCACACATTTGCTTATGTTCTCCCTGAATGCCTCTTCCTAACATTTAAGATCATTTGAGTATGAAAGCTTCCCAGTGAAAAGAGCTGAAGACTGCAACATTTATTTCTCTCCGTAAGGACAAAGGGAGGATCGAGTCCAAACTGTTTCTCCTCAAATCATGGATCAATCGAGCAACTCTGGTGATGTCACTATCCCTGGCACTGAGACCTAATTTAAAATTACCTCAAATCTGAAAGATTGATTTTCACCATCAGCATTTAATGTCTGCTGTATCTTTCTTTTCCCAGCAGAGAAGCCAAAAAGAAAGGAGGAAAGAGAGAGAGAGAGAGAAGGAGATGGTTCAGATTCAACTGCAATTTAGCATTCATTTGCATTTTTAAATTAGTTAAGCTATGGACCGTTGCAAAGCAATGACAGAGAATTTTTGTAATAATTAGTCTGCTGGGAGTGTAGAAAAGTCTGTACAGGCAGGTTGCACCAAAAGAGGAAGCAATATCCAAATGCTCAAACTGGGATTTGCAAAATTTACTCTCCCTCATATGGGGCCAGATCCAGCTCAGCAGACTCAGAGAGCTACAGCTCAGACAACTTCATCTGCACCAGACACTGACTACAGCCAGTGGAGGGAAAGGGATGTTTTCAGACTATGATTCATCTTATCCTAAGTAAAAATCTAAATCAGGCCAGATGATTAGACACCTGAAGTGACATGAGATCAATCTCATCAGTGTTGTTTACAGTATAATCTTAAATTCTTCAGCCTCTTCAAATGTGTCTGCCTCTCCTCAGTGGGCACCACACATCTGACCCATTATCCCTTCCTGCTGCAGTTCCTACCATGATTCTCTTAGTTCAATGAGGCCTAACCCCCTCCTAAATTCAGAGGAAAGTCATTATTACTTCAGATATGACAGAAAATGCTCAGGGAAGGAGGAAGTGGAGGAACCTTCAGCTCATATAGGGGGATTCAACAGCACTTCACTGTACAGTGGAAGTTGCTGCATATTCAGCAACCTGATTTGAACTCACTGATTTTGCAATGCAATGCCTGTTGTTTGAGATCGGTGAATACTGCAATGTCTCCTTTTTTTGGATGGCAGAACACGGCAGCACTAATGCTTGCTTTGCTCACTAAAGGCAAGAGACCACTCGTGACTAAGCATGACTTCAGAAACACTGCACACTGGACCATCCTGGAAGCAACTGTCCATCCTCATCCCTGGAACAGTCTCGCATCATTTTGTTGTCCTTTGCTTGCCTTGCTCCAAAAGCTGGCATCTGTTTCTCAGTGTGACTGCTGCTTTTTGCTTAAGTTTGCTGTCTGAGTGAACCGGAGCACAAGCAACATTCGGGGAATTTCCTGAAATCCTTCACATGATCTGAAAGAGCAACCTCCAGGACATTTTTGTTTATCCGTCAGATACTGGACTGTTCTTTGTCCATAAATGTGAACACATTCTGCTCCAAAGCAGCAACAGCCTAGTCCCAGCAGCTCACCATCAGGAATCAGTCAATGCAATGTACCTGGCAGGGTGATGTAATGTTCTGGGTATGAACGAAAAGTGAAGCGATAAGGAGAGTGGAAACTTTCTCTGACCCCTACATCAGCTAAAATGTCTGACATTTCATTACAAATAGCACTTGCATCTGTCCATATTCATCAGATGTAAAGAAAACTGAACCCAAAATCACCAAACATGTAAAAACCAAACACTCGGAAGTTAGACATTACTCACAATGAACAGGCTGCCCTAAAACAAGTTGCCCAGAGAAGTTGTGGATGCCTCATCCCTGGAACAGTACAAGGCCAGGTTAAATGGGGCTTTGAGAAACCTGGTCTAGTGAGGTTGGAATGAGATGAGCATTAAGGTTTCTTCCAACCCAAACCATTCAGTGATTCAGTACATATTAATGACAGTGGGATCGACAATTCAAAGACCATATACACTCAACTGTTGTTTGGACCTCTGTTACAGAAAACTGCATGAACTATCCAGAGAAATTGGAAAGGAACAACAGGCTGAGGGCTGTGCCATGGAATGGTTTGCTTTCTCACAAGCATAGTATGGGATTACAGAGCATCAACATTTTACAGACACTAAATCTATAATGGTGTGCCACGTGAGTATATAAGAAACAGCCATTTTTTAAAAGTTTTACTTTGTGTCTCCTTCCAAAGATGTACCCGTGACTTCAAAATCATTCTACCTGCATCAAATGCATTAACTCTATGACCACAAAATAGAGACCCCATTATTCTGACTACAAAGTGAGTGCAACTGGATTTCCCTGAAGGAACCCAAACCTTTACGGTTTTATTACCATGTCACTCTGAGTTTTCAGAGGTATCAATCACAAAGGTACATTTTGTTTCAGCATGGACTTAAGTGACTTGATCCAACCTATATCTTTTGAGGACAGAAGAACAAGAAGAACAAGAAAACTAAAATAAATGGCCCTACTTATATTATGAATACCAAGAGAAAAATGTGCCCTGTTTCACGTTTGTTAATCACTTGTTCAATTTTTGGGACTGGCATTTCTGGAGTGTGTTCATTCTTTCAAAGTTTCTGATATGTTGTTACCATTTTGCCTCATCACCTCAGTGGGTCTCATCTACGAAAAACAGCATTGCCTTAAGAAGTTCAAGTTTCTTGCTTGCTCACCTGTCATTTTGCCACTAGTCACATGTCCAAACTGAGATGCAAGTAAGCATTTCCTAGCATCCTTTGTGCATTTTCCCTTAGGATATTGTTGCTTTCTTCCTCTGGCAGAGAGCAGTTGGGGGGTTTGTGTTCTACCGCTATGATGTAGGCTCTGGAAAGGTTTGCTTAGCAAGAAGGATACAGGGGCACATGGAGCAAATCTTCTGCCAGTGCTGCTGAACTCTGGGTTGGATTCTTCTCAACTGAGCCCAGGCAGCTGACCTGCAGATGTCCTAATTTCTATTGCACTCACTGGAGTGAGAGACACCTCCCAAGAGAGACACCTTTGTCTCATCCTAAGGTGGTTGTCTAAGAGAGATGGGGTCCGTTTCTGAAAGTGACTTTCTATTACTAACTACAAAGCAAACTTGTACAATTCTTTAGGCTAGAAACAAACTTTTAGGCAGTTACATTCAGGCTGGGTGGAATACACTCAAAACATGTTTGCCTATGTATATAGGAATGGACTAAACTAATTGTTTTTTCCTCAGTCTTTTCACAAAATCATCACCTTGGGAAGGCCACTGTTTTCAGACAGAACCAAGCCAGTCCAGAATTAGACTCGTGAGGAAACATCCACATCCCTTACGCTCCCGGTGATTATGACAGTGTGGGACAGCTGGTTGTGTAGAGACAACAGTGAAAGGAGGCAGAAAGGAGATACAGAAGGAGCTTCACCGCGTACTGATTCTGTGGCGAGGACAGATCTGCATTATAACCTCCCTTTCTGAAAGACTGAATTATAAGTAAGGTTTTTTGGAACATGTCTAACTTTCCAAAGGTTGCCAAAGTAGCTCCATGCATCATTTCTTTGTCGAGCATCTCCTTTTGTTCCCAGTGTGGTGCCACGGCCAGACAGAGGCCAGAGGTGCAGAAGGACCCATACCCACTGCCCTCTGACATGTCTTTAGACCTTCACCCGCTAAAGGCATGGCATTCTATAAGAATGTTTTCTGGATATTCCCGTATGTGTAAACAGCAGTTCAGTTACCCCGGTGTCCCATGAAGTACTTTTCCATAAAAATAAGACCCCTTAAAACCTATACCTTCAGACAACTCCCCACTCTGACATAGCCAGTGTCTCTCTCTTTTACAAAGTAAGGGCTTGAGTGCTCATTCTCCTGAGTTTCACTGTGTTATCTCTGATTGTCTTGGAAACCCAGCTCACCCTGAGGCCAGCTATTAACATCTTTCAGCATAACAAAAGCCTTTATTGTCCCACTATTTCACATGCATTCTGTCAAGACACGCAGATGAATGAGTTACCAGGGGGTAAGTTTGGGTATAAATTTACAAGGCCTCTACTCCATCATAATTGTCTGTATTCATATTCTCATTCTTCATGCTCCTCCAGATGTACTTGGAAGTGATTTGTCCTCAGGAAAAAAAGGGGTTGGTTGCTTTGCATCTGCTCTGTAGAAACAAAGAAAAGGATGTCCTGAGGCTTCTTGTGGAGAAGCTGACATCCTGGGAGGTCACCCAGTAACCTTCCCTGCTTCTTCCTTCTGTGGTATCCATCGTGCCTATTCCATATTATTAAAAAATTGCTTAGTGAAAATATGAAAACAGCTATTTAGTTTGAAAGACAATTTTCATCCAAGTAGCTGAAGTGTTTCAGTCGGAAGGAGACATATTAGCAGGGAGAGAATACCAAATGCAGTTTTCTACACTAAAATTCTTGACACTCTGCACGTATGAGCAACCATCTATAAAGGACATGCACTTTTTACAGCACCATAAGACTCTTCTTCAAGCCCAGCTATAATATTTCTGCAGAGACACAACCCAAGAACATTTGACTGCCTGTATTTTTGCATGTGCCTCAGAGCTTTTGTTGGCATGACTGTGATGGCTAGTGGGCACAATTTGCTCACATCCCCAGCTGACAGCCAGGACAGGAAAATCTCATAGCTTATACATGCTCTCTGATTCTTTTTATTATTTAGTGGATTAACTAAGAATCCAGTAATGGTTCCAATGACTGTTGTGCTCTCACTGAAGCAGAAAATAATTGAAAACACTAAATACTCATCATAACTAGTAAATGGCAATACAATAATAGGCAGGCAAATATTACAGAACTTCTCACCCAGCTGAGGGAAGCCAGATATAATAAAGATCATTTTCAGAGAAATATGCCATGAAGGGCATCGTCTCTCTAAAGGAATTCAATGCACCCTTCTAACCTATGATGCTATTTCATCCTGAATGAGAACAAAGCTAAAAAACCTCCCCAAGTCCAGCTTACACACATGTAACCGACACAAAGCTTGTCTGTTATGTGAGTACACTGACTTCAGTCATCCTCAGCTCACACCACTAGCGTTGCTTATTTTATTCTTTCTGACTACTTACCCATTCCACCAATGCTGGAATCACTCTGTAATTGTGAGTGCCATATGGTATCCTAATTATTGTAGTGCTTGTTGTATTGATGTGTTAGATAATCAAAATGTAGGGAGAGAATAAACAAGGAGAGTCAGGCCTTTTGAGGAAAAGGCTTGCTCAATGAACACCACTTACTACAAAGAACTCCAGGATGCCAAGAGACACATCCAGGAAATGAAAAAGCCTGGGCATGAGAATACCAAAACCATCATCTGCCTGGGGTCTTACAAAACTACTGTAGAAACGGGACTAGGATTGGATTTTGTTTCTCTTTCAGCTTCAATCTCCCTGTGGCTAGAGAACACGACTAGTTTATAGGAATAGAAAAGTATTGTTATTCTAATTTGTAAAAGAATGGAGGAGGGGCAGATAAAAGATACAAAACACCTGGGCTGGATTCCCCTTCTGGCTTATATTGACATAAATAACATGCAAGAGTGGGAAAGTCCATATTAACAAGAGAATTAAAATACACTAATGAACTTGCATTGTTAAAGTGATGCAAGACCTAAAAGGCATAATCACAAAACAGTTTCCCAGGAATTTCCTCTTTCACATTCATTAACTTTCTTGGTCAAACCCCCTCCCTTTTTCAGATTTCACCAATAAAAAATGACTCAACTAAAGGCTTTAGAGTAACTGGGGGTTTGTACCGTTGTAGAGGATAACAGGATTTCCTCTAAAAGCTGATGTGCCTTTTTCACAGTGGTTCTAGAATTGATGTTCAAGGGCAGATTGGACAAGCAGCTACAGAAGGAACCCAGTACAGCTTACTGAGAATCACATTAATCTTAGGAAATCCTGAGCTGACTATACTCAGAGAGTAGGAATATTATGGAGGAAGATTAAACATGCTTGCCCTATTCTTATTCTTCACCAGACGTGTCTGCCTCTGACCCCTGCTGAAGACCCATTACTGATGCTGTCAAGCTACTCTGAAGGCTCAAAGATATCCATTCCTCAGTGACTAATAACTTAGAGATTCAGCTGCACCATGAACATCTGCCATACATTCCAAGTTTGATGAGAAAACAGAAGATGGTGAAGATTATTCGTCAGAAAGAAGCTCTCTGCATTCCTGCTAATGCCCTGAGCAGTAAACAGAGACAAAATGCTACAAAAATTCAGACCTGGACCTTGGCAGAATGATTCCCAAAGTTTTTTCACAAACTGGATGTGGTTTAGAAGATGGACAGAGCGAGTCCCAGTGTGACAAGTTCAGACACTTTATGGCGGAATGAGAATGTGTTCCTACAGGAGTAAAACACCTAATTGACCCATAATCTATCAGTAAAACAATAGAGAATAAAATTCCCAGTATAATTGGGTTATAAATCATTCCTCTGATACCAGGACCTAGCAATTTATTTTGAGTATCTGAGTGTTTATTCTGAGGAAATACAGTGGTTTAGATATATTTAAACTCTTTGGCTGGTGCTTAAAGGGGAAAATGACAACTGTGCACAGTGATTTATTTCTCCACTTTACTTGGACTGTAAAGGTGTGAAGACAGAACTTTTAAAAGCAATCCTTCCAGGGGCCCACAGGCACTGTGCAAGTGCTGTCCCTCCTGGCTCAGCTTTCTGTGCTTCCGCTCAGAAGAGCCGGTGATGGGCAGTCCCCTTCATCCTCTCCATGACGCCTGTCACAGTGTGCTGGCTTTTCACTGCTCTTTGGAGACCATTTTGCCCTCAGTAGTTTACTAGAGTCAGAGCCTCACACAGGGAGCCCACACAATAACAAATTCCCTCCTCACACACTTATATACTGTTTCTCAGGTCATGTACAGTCCCTGTCCCTTACATTCATGACTCCTCTACATTACATGAACATTAGCAGATGTGTTTAGCTGCACAGTGGACACAGGGTATGGTCAGGGCCAGGTGGGATGGTCACTCCCTAGTGCTTGTGGGGCACAGCCTTTACTTCTCAGCAAAGGAGCAGAAACAGTTTCTTGATGCAGTTTCTGGGGAAAGTCCTCAAAATTCGCAGCAGGACTGGTGTGAGATAAAGACCAGACCTGACCTGGGGCTGAGGTCAATAATCATGTGTGTAAATATTTTATGGCAGTTTTGTTTAAGCTGAGGGTTAGCACATAAAAGAAAAAAACATACCCCCATCCTCCATGGAAGGAATATGAGCCACCTGCCAACCCTTTGCCACAAGCACATGGCCAGGACAGAGAACATGACTGGCAATTTCCTTTTCCTGATGCTTATTTCCACATTCATCCCTCCAGGAAGCAATAGCAGAGCCATCACTGGAGTTCTGCAGCTGTTCATGTCTCACTCTGTGCCAGAACAGTGACCTCGGTGACAGCAGACAGGAAGCAATACAGTAAAATCCTCCCTGTGCCATGGATTTACAAGGACAAACCTCTTCTATGGCTGGCTTTTCATTAGCAGAATTACACAAAGAGGTTCAGGAAGCACCATATCCAAAGCGGACAGAGATGCTTCTAACATACAGTGAGGCACTAAAGTCCATTAAAAGAGAAAAAGAGAGGGAAAGGTAAAATTTTTCACCATGCTGTTCTGTTATCAAAGGAAATCTGGAAGCACTGGGCTCTAATTGCAAACTTGGTCATGGAAAGGCAACTCTAGGGAAAAGAAGAAGCCAGAATTAGAGCTCTTTCTAAGATCATGGAGAACTGGTGAGTAGCAAGGATCTTTATGACAAGCTTAATCAGAACTTATTAATCATTACTGCCCAGTTTGGACACGGCTGTCTAGAACTGTATTTTTTAAGCACATAGTCCTGATGGTATATCTCTTCTGATTAGCCCTTCAAAAGAATATTCCTATAAGTTGGAGCTGCAGCATCTCTGCTGCAGAATTCTGATGACACAATAGGTCATTATAAATAGATGATTTGTCCAAGTGAACGAAGTCCAGCTATTTAGGCTAGGTCAGAGCAACAAGTTACCATGCCATCTCTAACATAATTTTTTCTCTCACGTAGGTCAGAGATCCTGTTAAAATGCAAAAGCACTTTGTAATTGCAATTTGCAAAACAATGAGAGAAATATGCACAACAGGGTTTGCTGATAAAGCAGAATTTTGTCAGAGTAGGACACTGTTTAAAGGTTTACCCTGGGGGCACCAGCTGTCTTCCAAAGCACCACTAAATGACAAAAGAAGATACATTTACACACAATACAGTAAGGGCCAAGAATAAAACATGGAAACATTTTACATGTAAATAACAGCACAAACACAAGAAATCTGTGGGTTTGCAGATAGTATAACCATCCTAGAGAGACATTAACCACTATATATGCCACTTTGTCAGGATGGGAAAGGTTCAGGAGGAGGGTATGAGGCAGCAACTATTTTATCCTTTATCAGTACACAACAACTAAAGACGCTGATATTCAGTACTTTCTTTTTCATCCATTATTTCCTGTGACTTTTTCCTCCTACTATTGCAAACAGCAACTGCTTTTTGAAACATTGAGAATGATGTTTAATACTCACATGAAATGAGAGCTGGGGCAGAGAACTTTTACATGTAGAGATGACACTGTTTTAACAGGCTGTCGGCCTTTGCTATGAGCAAGCTTTCAAAAATTAGACCAACAAAACCCATCAGGAGAACAGCAGCTCTGCCAGTAGCTGTTAGAAAGGGAATAGGGAATAAGTCACAGCCAATAACTTCTACTAGGATTAGACTAATTTATAGACGGTGGAATCACCAGTGGCTATGAAAATCAAGAGTCGATATGCAACCACTCCCAATATCTTTAATGAGATTGGAAAGGTGAGCAGAGAGCAAGCCGCTTGGATTTGTTTCTTTGCCACCCTGGATCTGAGATCATGGAGCCAGAAACTCAAAAGCCAAAAGAAAAAAGGTGTGTGTAGCCAGGGAGGAGAAGACACTCAAGTAAACAGGAGCAACAGTGAACTGAGCCAAAATAAGCAGAACCACTTGCCTGAAGGGCCCTTTGTTCCAATACCATATATGAGTTCTGATCACATCAGCCCTTTCTCCGGGAGAGACAATCCCTTGAAGAGCATCGGCAAATTAGTCCAGTCTGCAGTTGTGATTGGTGTTGGGTAGAAAGCTGTAAGGGAGAGAAAACATTAATGCAATTCCGGCAAATTATACGCTGAGGAGAACAAGGAAAACAAACAAAAAGTCTCTGAACCTGCAGGTGTCAACACAAAGCGCAAAAGACTGATAAGCTTGTTTTCTTACTGTGGGACTGTAGCATGGTGAACACAGGGAATGGGAGTGATTCTTACAGCAGCTGCTCGCAGGGAGTCAATACACAGCACAGTGGTCACCTCAAACGTACACGTGAAGCCAGAGCCACAGGGTTCCAGCACTTGGACTTGTTTTCTCATTTTTCACCTGCAGTGAAGCCTGTGTTGGCAGCCACATGGGAAGAGCCAATTATATTTCTGTCAATGGCTGCAGCATTCGATGTGAAATCCTGTATCCCCTCTGTACCTCACCTCAAGGACTCAAAAACCATGTCAGGGAGTTTGAGGCTGAGCACACTGAGGAAAACCTGAGTGGTCTGAGTCACAGGAGGAGACTAACACCTTATGGACCAATTTCAAGGGCTGGAAAATCCACAAGCTTCAGTTTGTTCACCTGAGCATTGCACTGCATTGTGCAGGAGAACACACACACATCAGGACTGCAGCTGCAGTGGAGCTGAGCATCGGTGCAGGCAGGAACAGGGGCTGATCCAAAACACCAGCTCTGAGACCTGCTGTTACAAGGCACAGCTCTGGGAGGGAAACAAGAGAGAAACTGCAGAGGGTTTTTGCTGTTTCTGACGAAATGAAGTGTGCCCACTGAGACTCTCCCTGTGTTCTGATGTTCAAATACAATTATTACTCCACCCTCAGCAGTGCTTTTGTGCCCGTCTCAGCCCAGGGACTGCTTTGCCTGCTTGATCTGATCTTGCATTGCCACACAACCCGCAGGAATTGCTCCCGCCAGACCTCAACAGACCATATAGCACAGACCAGAACTACAAAAAACCCACTGCATTCCCCCCCTGGAGCAAAGGGAAAGTCTTGAGGGAAGAGATGCTGCAACTTGTTTTCTACTTTGATTCTTTTCACACTTTCCAATCACTCGCTCCAAGCTCCATAAATACTGACAGGGTCAAAACACTGTCCTCAGGAGTTGGAGCAGGGGCCTGGATAAGTGATGGTCAATACAAAATACTTTCTTTGAAGGAATTGCCTCCAGCACAATCTTTTGCTCATTCTTTCTCCTTCAAGCAAAATCTGCCAGAACTGACTATTTACAATTTTTTCTCCTTTCTCTTCTTCTTTATTTTATTTTGTGTGTTGTCCCAGGCTCCCCTCTCGGAAGTGATTCCCTGGGGAAATTCAAGTCCCTTGTACTTTTTACTCTCTGTGCATAATAGAACATTATCTGCATAATTTATCTTACACCACGTGTTGTTTCTTCTGGCTAAGTGTTTATCTAAAATAAATATATATCGTCATTGTGTACACTGAGAGAAAGAGCCAACAAGCCTGTCCTGTGTGAGAACTTTTTAATATCCAAAACCTGAACCACCAAGAATCTGTTAGCTCAGTCTTTTACGTCAAATGTAACTGCAAATTTGATCCTTCTCCTGCCTCTCTCTGTATTTTTCAGTGTTCCATTCTTTGTGTAGATCTAATGAACTCCCCACAGGGCTGAATCCAGATAAAATTTGGACTTCGAACACCACCCACAGAGCAAGGGATTTCAATAACACAAAAAAACCCCTCTTCCTTTAGCTCCTTTTATCACACCTCTGAAAAAGCAGCTGATCCCACCCACTGGGAAGTGTGGGACCATTGATCATGGACTATTTATCATAACATCCAGACCACATGTGGCAGAGATGTTGCTTCCATACTTGCTTTCAAGGACCACAACTGCCAACCAGCACATCTCACAGCTCACAGTGTGCAGGGCAGCTGACAAAGCACTTGACCATGTTTTGAAGTCAAATGTGCTGAGGCTGTTGTGGTCCTGTCAACACAATCTTCATCCAGCTTCTCCTACACTCTCTTGAGCACGGGGACAGCACAGTGCATTGCTGATGCTGCTGGGATTTCCAGGTGTTTACAGCCATGAGGAAGAAAATTTGATACAAAAACAAAACAAAATATTGAAGCCTGAGGTTTGCATAGCAAATTTGAATTCACAGCATATTAGGATGAAAATGTCCTGAATACTGGGGGAATAGTTCTTTCACCATGTGACTACATTTATACAATTAAAATTGAATTTGAAGTTTCCATCTTTCTTCCCACTTTCTCTTGTGATGGTTTCAGAAGTGCCACAGTTTTGTTCCTTAGCACAGCAGTGTTATGTTCCCTGTTTTGCCTCATCCTTCTCATTTACACCAGTTCACCAGCAGGATCAGAGCCTGAGGTTAGAAGGTACTGAGTCTATCCCATGTGAGGACTGAGTCATAAATTTGTAATAGCAGGCAAATTCAAGAACAAGATTTGGAGTTTCTTCTCAAACCCCTCACTTCTAATTTCTACAGATATTTTTCTAGATCTCCAGGTGCCATTTCTAGAGTCAGTTCAGGTTCCTAAGCACAAGTGTTTGGTACCACTTCAGACAATCGAGGGTCTCCCACCTAACTTCTGAAAGTGCTGGGTCTCCAGAAAGCCCAGTGTGGATGTCTCAGATACTTTGGGGAATCCATAGCAACTTTAAAAGTGAATATCTCTCCAGATTCAGACCTGTTTTTGTGATGTCCATGCTTGCATTGAGTGAATCTCACACCACGGGGCATTTTTTTTGAGGGTACACACAGCAACAGATTTATGCCAAAGGAAGAGACCCTGACGAGGAGCAGGGCTGAAAACCCTCCAGATGCTTTGCTGTCCCACCCAGAGTGTGCCTGTTTATGTATTCCATCGTGTCCCCTTTCTGATTTCCTTAGACCAATTTACTTTTCGTAGGGGAAGAACCTGAGTAAGGCAATAAGAAGTTTGCTTCACTGAGTAACTCACTATTAATTCCCTGATGCACTGTCACAAGACTAATGGCCTACTTTAAAGAGCATCCCTGTCAGAAGGTGCTTTTTTAAAAGGATTCCCACAGAGCAATGAGAGGCAGCCCTTGCATCTAAAAATTACAATGTGAGAGGAGAGAATTCAATTCAACATATTGAACTTGGATTTTATTGAAGACCTTTAGATCTAGGAATATATGTCACCTGTTGGAGTCAGCTGCAAAGTCCACAGATTTGAAAAATAGTCTGTCTGCCTTCTTGATAGTAATGCCCCTCTGTGAATTTTTATGTTTCAGCAGAAAAGCTCAATCCAGACTCAAAAGCTGTGGAAAACTGACCTGTTTTCACTACAGGCACTTTGATAATCTCTAAGCCTTTGAAGCTCCAACCCCAGGGAAGTGACACAGAGAGACACTGAGGAGTATTTTCACGTGACCACAATGGGAATGGGAAAAAAACAAGGAAGGTTTAACCCAAAATACATCAAAACTTTTCAAAGCTTCCGATCTCCCCTCAGCATCAGCTGCTCCTCACAAACCTTCCTTAGAAGTCAAAGGCCACAGTTTGGGACTTCCTTGGAGGAAAGTTTTCCCTCTCTCCTTGTTTTACCATATCCACCATTCTCCCTTCATAAGAAAAGTTCCTATCTCATGTGCTCGTCTGAGCCAAGAAAACAGCATGAAACAGGATCCTCTGCCATCAGGGCCACTACAGGACTCACCCTTGAATTGCTCTTTCTCATCATTTCTGTGGGTGTCTCACCATCATGTTTATGTCAGTCTCAAACTGGGGGATCCAACACAGGTGTCCTTCAGGCAAGTGAAATCACCCTGACCTTTCTTATTTCATTTTCTCTGTGTTTGGGCAACCATCTGTTATCAGTAATGGGAGGAAGTTGTCCCTATGCTGTATCAGCACAGAGCTAATTCTGCTAGCCTGGCTTTCCTTCAAAGCACATGGAAGGGTCTCCAAAACAAAGTTACAATTGGGAAAGGTGAGAAGAGTGATCATCTGGCTCCCTTTTGCTCCGCTGGAAGAACATATTCAATCTCAGCCACCTTGTTGTCTCTTAGGGGACAAAATTTCACAATTCCACCCCCAAACACTCTAACTTCAAAGTCAGGATCTGTGATACCAGGGAATTACAGTGCAATGCTGATTCCTTGGGAACAGCTACCAGTATCCACTCAAATGTCAACACTCAAAGCAAAGACTGACGTAGGAATGGTCACCTTAGCAGTACTAGGTGTCCTAGAGATTTAATGATTTGAAGAAAGAAACTAAGTTGTAATAAAACTTAATGGCATCATCTGAAAGGCAACAGGTAAGTTGCCACAAGAAAATAATTTTCCACCAATTTCTGTCTCTGTTAAAATTATCTTTGTACACGTGTACAGTGACAATGGGAATATGGCATGAGTTGTAACTGAAGGTAATTGATTTCTCTCCCTTAGTTTGTATCAGTGAAACCACAGTTTCATTCAGTTGTGGGCACTGGACCTCAAAAAAAGAAGAAAAAAAAAAAAGGGGGGAGAGAGAAGCGGAACAATTGCAGAAATTCCAGAGACAAACGTGAATGGAAAAGATCAAAGATTCCAGGGAGTTGGTGGTTCAGGCAGAGAAGAGAAAAACCCTGGTGAGAGCATGAGAGCCACCAATTGTTTAAAGGTTGTTGGAAAGAGAAAGGAAATAATCTGTTTGCCACAGGCAGGTGGTAAGCACAAGAAATAATGGGCTTAAGTGACAGCAAGAGATATGAGGGTTAGACACCAGGTAAAGCTTCCTAGTGGTGAGGGGAGTAGGGGACCAGAGTAGCTTGCCCAGGGCATGGTAGAATCTTCACTGTTGGAGGCTTTTAAAGAATAAACATCCATCAGAAATTATATAGATAGCTGATCCTTGCTAAAGGGGGAGGAAAATGGATAAAGAAACTTCTGAAAGCCCTTTCTCCCCGTTGGTTTTTTTTTTCCTCCGATCCTATAAAGCTGCTAAGGAGACCCCAGTCCACACAAAATCCCAAGGATGTGGTCAAAGACAGCTACAGCAAAGCCTCCTGCAGTGAAATTGCAGAGTTCTTATAAACCTCTAAAAAGCCAGAGGGCTGCCCAGAAAAATCCACAGTGTGTTATACCAAGGTGACAAGTGAACCTCTGCCAGTTTATTTGGCATGATGTTCAAACCACAGACTAACTTTCAGTAATACAATTAGTTTCGCTGATACCTCCAACACGACCTGCCTGGTGAAGGTGGGGTGTGTCCTTGCTGAACCACAGCACCCTGTCCTGGGCCACTGAAACAGGCTCTACTGCCAACACAAAACTTTACAGTAGGGAAGTTTTTACATCCTGGAGTAGCTTCATAACAAAACACACTAGGGAATGTTCCTGCCAGTATCAGATAAGGGGCATAAATGAGAAAGGCAACATTCTCAGGCTTCAGTGCCTGTGGCCCTTTGATTATTGCAGGATAAATATATTATTGGTTGTCAGATTGATCTTTCTCAGTCTGTTTCTTCATATCAGCGGTAGAAATATGACCGCTCTGGGGCCCTTTGAATGCGATTACCTTCCTTCCTCTGTGTGGGAAGAGATTCACTTTCATGCAAGGTGCTGTTGTCTTCCTTAGTCACTTTTATCTGTATGATGAGGAATATGGACTCTGCTATGGGTTGTATAAAGCACATCTTGGGAGTAAACTTCTTGCAACTTCATGCTGCCACCTGTGAAGGGGAAGCAAGGTTTATCTACTTGCCAAAAAACATGAGGACCCTAGGGAGTACTGCATGTTGTTTCCCTGACCAGTCACTCGGTGTCATCCCTTGGTTTGCCCACTTACACTGGCACAAGCCAATCTGTGTCCATGTCAGGGTTCCAGTAACGTCTGATAATATTCCTTTGCAAACAAGATGTTTTCCCCATGCCTGCTAGGGAATTCTCCTCTGTTATGAAGTGCCAAGTGCTGATTTTTTTTTCTAAAAGTGTTTCCTTGGAACTTGTCCTATAAGAAGCCAGGACCTGCCATGCACCCTGAAGTGCTCAAGAGAGTTGTGCTGTGGAAGCAGGACAGCTGCTGATCCAGGTTTCACCATTCAGCAGATTAAAGGAAATACTGCACAAGGAAGTACCAGGAAGCCAGTGGCTCTTAATATGGTATGAGACTTGGGGCTGTCCTGTGCAGGGCCAGGAGTTGGACTGTGATGATCCATGTGTGTCCCTTGCAACTCAGGATATTCTATGATTTACATAGTTGCATATTTATCCCCCAGATAAATTCAACAGGACTCTATTTAAGGTTATAGACTTGTCCCACTAATATTGGAATAAAATCTTCTCCTTTTTACTTTATTAAAAGCCTCAGGCAAGAGAGATCAAGTTTAACCTTATCATCATTCTGTTTCAAACAGCATGTAGTATTGCTGAACAAGATTGAAGGAGAGGTATTTATATGTATGGTATTATCAAATTTGAAGTCCAAAGATTGAAATCCTACTCGTCACAGTACTGTGCACACATTGGTTAATACAGATTTTGCACTAGGAGAAGAAACACATTGAGATATGCTGGGTGGTGAAAACAAATATTATCATGTGCAAAGCAGCAAGGCGGGGAATGAGACAGAATGAGAGAGAGAAAAGAAGAGAGAAATGAATGATCTGTCCAAGGTGACTCAGGAAACCCATGTCACAGCAGGGAAATGAACTCACATCTGTTCTGTTCCAGCTCAGCACCTTTTCTACAAGCAGCCTCCCTCAACATGCTTCATTTGTGGTCAAAATCCCAACAACGGAAAAGAAGAAACAAGGAAATACTGCAGGAACTTTAACCCCACTATTGAGTACTTTTCATGGTGTCCAGGCAGTTAAGTTTAGTCTTCAATAATGTATGACAGAAAGCAATTTAAACCAGGAGAGGCAGGAGGAGAAGGGCAGAGGAGGTAGAGGTGAGTGCTGAAGTGCACAAGCCAAAGGAGACAATATTGTAAGGGGAAAAAAAACCTGTGAGCCATAATAACAGCTTTTCTTAACAGAACTTAACTAGGTTAGAGTGACCTCTGAGAGGTGCCAGAATTTTAACAGCCAAATTTTAATGTGAAGGATTATGGATATTTCTGTATAAATTGCCCTTGTTTTACATAGACCGTTTTGCTGAGCACAATGTTAATTTTGCAGCTCCGCTGGAGCAGCAGCTTATAAGAAGATAAACAGAAAATGATGCCTTTAGCAGCTGACAGATACCTTGGCTAAGAGGGACGATAAAGCTATTTACATGAAGGGTGCACCAGCTTTCCAGCAGTGCTGCTCTGAGTGGGGTGGGGGAAGGTGGCAAGAGATGGGAAGGGACGTACTGTTTTCACTCTGATCTTCACTCTGAAAGCCAAGGTTAAGTCTCCCCCAAGCCTGACCCCAAGCCTGTGCCAGGACACGCACTGTCTCCAGCTGTGCCCAGGCCAGTTCTGCATTGAGGGATGCACCCACTTCTTGAGGGACAGCAGACGCAACAGGAATAGAAAATTGGAGCCGAAAGCAACAGTGACTTCCCAAAGCATGATCCTCAAAAAGTCTGCAGCCATATCTCAACAGATGTAGGATACAGACTGCATCAGCTGTGGCCCAGGGGTGAATGAGTAAGCAGGGTAGCCGCTTTAGCCCAGGCACTGGAAAGTGAAGAGAGAGGAAGGAAGAGGTGATCATTTGTGCCATGTGGGATACGTGTTCCCCTGCCTCTCTGGGCCAAGTCATCATATGTTCCAAAGTCTCCCAGACGCAAACTCTCTCCTTGACTTGTCAGCTACGCTTGGCCTAACTCCCAGGTATTAATGACCTAAAAATGGGGATAATTAAGAATTATTCAGAGTAAAATATTTTTAACTTTTAACCACCTCTTTTTCTCTCTTTATACTTGTCTCTCATTAGCTCTTTTTAAATGTGAGACAAGTGACTGGCATTCATTCCAATTAAAGGTAAACACTTTTTTTTTCAAAGAAAAGTGATATTACTGTGGTAGCCACACTTGAATAGCACCAATAGATTTTCCTGCCTCAAATGATAGAGCTCAACTCAGTGGCTCAGAGCAAGGTAATATTAGCTCAGGTACAAACCCTCAGAACTCCACCTGGCCACAGACATAAATTCCTGCCTCCATTACAGCTTTGCCAATACTATTTCCATGGTGGCTGCACAGCAGCTTTATTGTAGTATAACGCACATTCCACAGGAGTGCAGCAGGAGTGACAGAATGGGGTTAGGACGCCAGAAAAGCCACATTATTTTTTCATCCTAGGAGCTGCAAAAGGAGGTAGGAAAGAGAAGGGCAAAGACACCAAAGGCTCGGCTCTAGGCTGCTGCTGCAAGTGAATGAAGAGAAAGGCAGACAGAAAAGGGCTGTGTTCACTCATCCACTCTCAGTGTAGGAAAGTTTTCAGAGCTATTTCCCACTAGTCTTTCACTTATTATGCATCAAGGGCAGAGCTGTCTCCATTTTATTGCACTCTGTCATTCAGAGCTGGGCTAATCATTGCTGCTGAGGATGGAGGCAGCCAGTTGGGAATTCATCTCTTCAAGTGTCCCTCATGTTGCTTATTCACATGCCACTGCCCTGACTTGAGCTGTCTGGTGACTTTGGAAAAACTAAGGATACAGATATCTAAAGGACACATTGAAAAAAGACAGGTATGTATGACAAAGAAACCAAAGGACAATTTTGACACGTCCTGAGCTTAAGTTAAACTATCTAGAAGCAACCTTGGCTCTGATTTCCCCAGCACAGCTTTAGTAACAACTTGTAATGACCTTCAGGCAGAAATTGCCAAGCCTAGGAGATGACCCAGTGCCTCACAGCCCTGTGAGGACATAGCAGGTGGGTTGGAAGCAGCAAAGCACCTTCACTTCCCCCAAGCCCAGTTCAGCAAGGTCTGTTCTCACCACCACAGCTGTTGAGACTAATCTGGGCATAAATTTTAAATGTGGAACTTTTCAGACTGCTAGAAATTAAGGTGGGCTAGTGACGATGTCTTGGAAAAATGTGGTTCTGGAGCAGCTACCTCAAGCAGCAATGTCAGAGGAGAGTCTGAGTCCATCATTCTCTCATCCTGACTTTTCCAGGCAAAGAATAACACCTCTTTTTAATAATCTGCAGGTCTGTGCTTCCAAAGATTTAAGAGAAAGGAACAAGATGAGCTTCCCCGAGATGAACAGCACACCTTAGTGTTTAATTCACAAGAGGGTGTTACAGTCACACAGAGGTCACACACTGGTATTTGTGCCAGTCACTTGAGGGAGGCAAAGAGCCACTCTGGGTTTGCCTGGATTCATGTGTTCGGCCTTCAAGAGAGAAGAAACCCATAAAACCTTATGGTCAGTGCAAGGTTTGGAGATACCTATTAGCTTCTGGAGGGAAAAGAATGAATAATGAGATGAAAAAATTTACAGGGAAACAGAAAATTTAAAAGGACTTGAAAGGATACTATTTCAAAAAGACTACCAAATATGAGAGAGCTGCTCAGCACAGCTTCAGCCAATGTTTGCTGTAGACAATGGCAAGGGTTGGGATAGTTTGCCTGAAAGGATCTAAACTTACTGTAACATTTGGTGAGGGAAAAGAAGGCTTTAGAACACAAAGGTCATTCCAATCAGCTCAGTGTGATCAAACACTCTAAACAGCACAGATGTTTTGAGCAGATGTGTTATACTTCTGCTCCAGAGTCAAAATATTGGGAATCAGAAAATACCAATAAGCTGTGCACTAGGGAAACCACAAGTAATTTCCTTGGTGATGGCTGTGATCAGATCTGTGTCATGAACCCAAGAGGAAGTGGTAAAAAATGAACACAATTTCAAAAAGGATTGTAAGAATAATAAGATTTTTCTCCATGGAGAAAAGCTACAAAGATAATGGTTACTGAAGAGAAATCAGAAAGATGAATGAGATGATAGAACACAGACATGGTCATGAGCATAAGAAAACATATCTGGCACTTTCATTTTTAACCTCACATTTGAGAAAGTAGTTTGGGACAATCTGCACAATTAAAATAGAAATTGCTTAGAAGACTTACAAAGAAAACACTTCTAAATGTTTAAGTGAAAATCACAACTGGAACTCTGAGCTCTGTGACACAACTGAAGTAACCAGCTATAGCCCACTGCAACCTACAAAGGATATTTAATATAAGTGGCACACAATGTGATTTCTAGAATGAGGGCTGCCAGAACATTTTTATTTTATTGGTTCATATTGCTTTTTCTTGGCAAGTTTCCATCCTCTCACTTCCATCCAACCAAAATGGATCTTGGTTTGTTAACCCGCAGCAACATAACAGGTCTCTGTGGAAAGTTTAACCTGAAAAAGCTGAGCCCCCCCTCAGCTGAGAGTTTTCCTCTGGAAATACCACTCAGGACCACAGAGGGAGCCTCTCTCTTGCCACTGAACAGTGTCACCATCTAAATTAGCTGACAAACACTGAGATTAGCTGAGAACATCCTGAGCTGTGAATAATCCCAGAAAGAATAATGGAATTACTGAATAGTTTGGGTCGGAAGGGACCTTAAAGGTCATCTCGTTCCACTCCTCTGCCATGGGCAGGGACACCTTCCACTAGACCAGGCTGATCCAAGCTCCATCCAACCCGGCCTTGGACTCTTCCAGGGATGGGGCAGCCACAGCTTCTCATAATGTGAAAAGCATTAAAGGACATGTGTGAATGCACATTAAAGGAACTTCATTCACTTGTTAAATTTGGATGTATCTACCTCTTTCTTAGGGGTCACAAATGAGAGCAATCTACCATAAACCTTCAGAGATTGTGCAGTATCAAGGCAGAGGTAGGTAAATGTTTCAGCTCTCTGTAGAAATTTCTGGTCTGTTTATCACTGCAGTTTCAAAGCACTTATGTGAACCAAAAATAGTTTAGCAGTTCAATAGAGCAAAACAGCCACTGTATCCATGCTGGACTGGACATGTGTGTGTTAGCCGCACCACTGACCATAATAATGTCCTGAGGTGGAAGTGCAGTATTCATGTATTCTTCCAGTTGACATTTCAGTGTAATTCTACATTAATAAAAGTAAAACTGAAATACCAGTAAAGAATGCAGCTCAGCCTAATCCACTGAAGCTGAAGAAATGCTATGAAAATCCGTTTGATACTGTGGATTGGAGCTGGGTCAAACAGATGCGTACATCCAAGGGGTAGCACCCGACTGCACTGCCCTCCCTGTTACCACAGGCAGTCAGCCCTTGAAATGATGACAAATTGGTTTGGAAACGCTCTGATGCACCTGGATGATTTTAGAAAAGTAGGGACCTGAGAGATTCCCTTTTCAACCAAAATGGGAAATATATTTTTATAAAAATCAGTCATGCTACTTCTGTTTTCACCACTGAGGTGTCTTTGATGACAGTGAGAGTGGAACATGCACAGTCCCTGGGAGAGCCAGTATCCCATAGACAGGCAATAACCCAGCCTGTCTCCTGAGAGCTTAGTCAGTGGCTTCACTGCAGAATTGTAGCCACTGTCCATCCTTTCCTTACTTAAATTTTATCCCCTCATAACCTGTGGACTTGATGGACAAGGATGGACTTGACCTTAGTTTAGGCCATTTTACAATCTCTTGGACAATCAAATAAACAGAGATATACCAAAGCATTAAGAGTTTTCCCCATGGCTGGTTAGGACTAGCAACTAGAGGGGGAAAAGCAAGTAAGTACTAAACCAGATGGTAAATTCTGCATCTCACTCTTAAGACACTCTAGGGAAACATCCATTTCTTAGCTCTCACAGATCACCTTGTCCCTCAAGCAAATATATCATTTTCTTTCCTAACAGAGGCATGAGTTACTTTAGGCCAGTACTGAGATAAATTCCAGCAACCCTGGGACTTCTAGTACAACATTGACTGTATGACTGGGTTGTTATCTTAACACTCTGTCTAAATCAAGGAATGGCTCCTAAACCTAAAAGTCAAATATCCTTCTGCCCAGGTGATTCACAACCAAAGACCTTGTGCTGGACATTTCAGAGTTACTTCAAAATTTATGAAGAGTAAATAATATTGGTTAACATTTCAATTCATTGTCTCTTATTTAGCCATATAAGACCAAAACTCACTCCAATACAGAGCTGGTTTTCTCTCAGAAGTTGTTCTTTTGAAGTGCTGATTTGAAAAATACCGACACCAAACTAATATCAAATTCTGGCTTTACACTGACCCACATTATAATAATTTCCACCTCTACAACAAAAGGGCAAACCCTTCCCCTTTAGGAGTGTGACACTGGAGGAGGAGAGATTTCTCCTCTTCATCAGGAGTGAATCCTGAACATTTAACAAGAAGTATAATGATCCACTGAGTCACTTAGCAGGAGATGGCTCAAGGAAGGCAACAGTGACTCGGTTTCCAATGAAGCCTCAAGGCAGAGCTCTGTGTTTTTTGCCACAAATTCTTCACAGTTGTGTTTTCTGCCTTATCCACACTGGAGACAACTTCAGAGACCACCAGTTGTTCATCTTTCCCCGAACCTTAGTGATAATTCATGAAGGGGCCTTGCCTAATGCTTAAAAAAACACTTCAGAATGGGAGCAGCACAAGGTCAGCTGAGACATGAGGTCCTTGGGGAGAGCTGGTCGGGAGCTGCCTGGAAAGACTTTCAAATTTGCTCAGTCTCTGAGTATAATGAGATACAGAAGGGAAGAACAGCAGCGCAAGGCCACGGGGGTCCCTACAACCTGTTGTGCTTGGGAGGAAGAAGGGTATGTTCCTTCACTGCCTTTATGGGCCTTTCCTCCAGTGGAACAAAGTGTGCATGACTGCAGCCCTTCGGGAAGATACTGTTGTCCTTCACTGTTTCACTTCCAGCCCCAGCCTCAGAGTGTGACAGAACTTGACGTACAACTTAAAACAAGCAAGCTCCTTGGGTTGATCATCCTTCTGCATCTCACCTTTCTTTGCTTACTTGGACAAAATGCTTCCACCTTCACATAAACCAACGGAGCTGAACCTCTTCTCTGCTCCTGTAGCATCGAGTTAATTATGAACTGCACTCCCTTGCCAGGAAAAGTAACCACCTCAGACACTCTAATCAGACATATTAGGGCTCAAGAGGATAAAAACAGATGTACACAAAATATATGCAACATGTATAATTTCAGCCACCTTGAAGCAGGGACTCCTTACGCAGACCCCTCCCTGCCTGCCTACAGATTCTCCATCTTCCCCTGTTTGCCAGAGACAACAAGAGCAAACCTGTGTTCAGCTGTTCCCTCTGTGCAGAGATTAATTCATTGACAAGGCTCCTAGGAATGTGCCAGCTCATTAATTACCGTAAGAACTATGTCAGCAAGAAGTAGGCAAGGTGACTGCTGAAAATGGTCAGAGAGAACCATCTATTAGTGCTTGCTACTCTGGCCATTACATGCCAAAAACCAAACCAATAACACCTGGCAAGCGCTTCTTAACTACGAAATATCACAAATTGCACACTTTACTAATATAAAGTACTCGTGTAGATCAGCACTGGGGGAGCAGACTACAAGGAAATTGGCCCCACAAGCAAGTCAGTCCTGTTCCAGAGATGAAATTATTAAGTTACTTCCAGTGGAGTCCTGGAAGTATGATGCGTCTCCCAGCAGTGGAAGGTGACATGGAAAAATCCCATCAGCTTTGACATGCCACCTCTTCTGTGTTTCTCAATCTGTTATTGACAGACAGGGCTGCCAGAAGGTGTCCCATAACAAACCTACTGGGACACAAGGCGGATAGAGACCAGGCTCACTAGTCTGAGATCTCAGACTCAACATCTGCTTACTCAAGCAAGCACTTGACTCAACTCTGTGCTGTCTACAAAGGCAGAGAAATGGCCACAGCCCATTTCAGATCTCACAGCTGGTAGCTCTGTCTGGTGCCTCCCTCGAAGAGGGAACTGAACACCAGAAAGTCTCTGATTTGCTATTAAAATTCATCATTCTTCTTGTAAAGCCAACGCTGGGATAATGTGTCGCTGGGATAATGTGTCGGGGATTAGACCTAGGAAATCCATCAAGGCCAATACTTAGTCACACTCAAGTGCTTTTATGCCACAGTTGCTATGAGGAACTCTTCAAAAACAGCCCCTTAAGAAGATCAGGAGAGCAGGGGGTCGCCCAACTGCTGTGCAATTGAAGACTGGGCCCTTCCCCAGACAGAGCCCATGCATTTTCAGTAAAGGGGCATTTGAATGTCAGGCAGTGGGAAGCAAAGTCTTGTCAATGCATCAAAGGTTTTGCTTCCCTTGGCTCAAAGGGAATTAAAGGAATAGAGAGAATGAGATGGAGAAACTTAAGGTTGTTTCAACTTGCTCAGAGCTCAGGAGAGCTCTGGAGTATCTATAAAAACAAAAAAGGAAAATCCATGTTACAACTTCTCTCCTTTCATGCTTGTCAAATGGCTGGTGGATTTGCATCCTGAGAGGAAGGGGCTAAATTAAGAGCTATTGTGTATCTTGCCACTTTCCAAACCATTTACCCATAACCCTTTCAAAGCACAGCATTAAATCAGGAGTCACCTTCCCTTGTGCCCCATAACCAGCCCACTTCCTTCTGGTGTTTTTGACAGATTTTCCTTTTATGTTTCACCTCTTCCTTTTCTTTGGCCAGCCTCACTGCAGCCATAGGGCTAGGAAACATGAATTTTATCATCTGATATAAAAGGGATATGACAGATCCATGCTGTAAAATGCCAAGCATCAAACCATAAGGAATTCCACAAATAACTGTTCAGATGTCCAAAGAGGGGAGGCAGGATATGGATGGCTCCCAAGTACTTGTCTAAGTGCACTAGCACTGCAGAGAGAGAAATGTGACTCTGTCTGGGTTTGCAAGGGTTTGGGAGGTCCTTGCACATGCTGAGAGCAAGACCTGCCAGCAGGCAGTCAGGCCATGTCACCCCAGGAAACCTCTGTCAGAGGCCACTGCCTCTGGGTGACAGCATCGTCTGTGTCACACACCTGGAGCCCCTGATTGCCTTGAAGAAATCGGCATTTGCTGATGGAAAGCACAGAACAAGTGACCCGGTGTCCCCTAAGGAATGTTTAGTGAGGTGTGGGAAGAAATTAGTGAAGGAAACGTGTGAGAGAATCCCCTGGCAGTGATGAGGCAGGAACAGGCTGATGCTGAGCAGCTGTGGGGGGGGTTTGGAGCAGACCAAAAGAAAGCAGAGAAGCCCGATGAGCTGGAGGAAAGAGGAGTAGCAGCTCTTTGGGAGAAGGGGGGAGGATGGGATGGGAGATTAAAGAGACATTTGGTGGGGGAAGGAAGGTGGAGAGGAACTCAGAAATGCAGGTTAGCAATTCAGATAAAATGGATTAGATGGGGATGAAGGCAGCTGGGACGGACTCACAGAACATGAGATTAAGAAGTGCACAGGAGAGCTCATGAGTGCTTGAGGGAAATGAAAAGCAGGGTCGTCTGCATCCTGCTGATGGTTTTTAGAGGAGCAGAGTCTGAGCAGTTTGAGAGAGGGGATGGCCACAAAGCAAAACAGGTGTGCATAAAACCCTGAGGGACCCAGAGAAAGGCAGGGGGACTGCTAGACCCCCTTAGTGCCCTCTGGAATCATCAGACAGCAAGCTTAGAAACAGCACTGCCTGGAAAGCACAGGATTTCAGTGATACTGTGAGACCCAGCTGCACCCATGGCTGCCAGGCACTGGACACATTTGTGGGTGACATTAGATGGGGTACAAACACTCTGCAAGAGTTCCTTACATTTCAGTCTCTGTTTAGCAACATGGTCCTCAGCCAGATGGACTTAGCTCCAAGCCAGCACAGCAGACAGAGCTAAATGAGACAGCCTCAATTTCTGGGGACACACCACCACCCTGAGGGAGACTCTGAGTGGCCCCAGTACAATCCTCCCTCCCCAGAGGCAGACAAGTGCTTTTGAGCCTGCCTGCCTGGGCCAGACCCGACTGTGACCCCGGTGAGCAGGACATCACATGGCCATGGCATCTCCTGTCACACTGAGAGAAAAGGTAATTGAGAGGTCTGAACGGTGCCATGAGCAGATGATAGAGAAACAGAAAAAGCATTGGCTCCATTCCTTGATCCCTTTTCTGGGCTGGGAATCAACTCATATGCCAGTTTGGTCAGGCAAGAGCAATCACATTGCTGAGCCCCAGCTCCTTCCAGCCTACACGTCTGTTTGCCTTCCCCTCTCATCCTTTAGCATTTACTAAGAGATTCTTGCACTTCAGGTCCTGTGTAACGAGCTGGAGCAGATCCCCACTTAAGAGAGACCAGCTCCACGATCATGGCCATCACAGAGCAATGAGCGAGGCCACCAAAGTTACAGCTTTATTGGGACTCTAGAGGATGTCCATTGTGGATGGACACGTTGTTACACATAGGATAATGCCTCCAAATTGAGCAGTAGATACTGTCACTGTAGATCTGCTTACAAATACAAACACTAGCCCAGAAAACAGTACAACAGCAGAAACAATCAGCCAGAAGCAGGGGCGCAGATGGTGCTTCAGTCCTCCTAAGATCAAGAAACACATATTTAACTACAGCCTAAATGAGATTAACTGCAGGTCCTTGGTGCTACGAAGACCATGGGTCATCCAGTTCGAGCTACTTTGTCTGCTAACTGCCCAGTCAGGTACGTAAATAGTTAAATCATTTTAGGAAAATAGAGTTTATGATTCTCATGCTGCTGAGGAAATCTAAGGAAGAGAATAGCAAAGGCAAGAAGAAGCCACGTCTGTAGACCAATTAATACTTCCCTTATTCTTACCATATCTTCCCCCATTTTCCAAAAGGGCCTGCAGAAACAGTCACATCTGATGGGGCCAGGCAACCACCCAGCCCAGCCCAGCAGCTGCCTCTGCTGCCCACAGCGTCCCACTGCTCAAACACAAAGCACAGAAGCTTATCTTTCCCTTATTCCTGACAAAAAAAAAAAAAAAAAAAAAAAAAAAAAAAAAGAAAAAAGCTGGGGAGAAAGAAGAGAAGACAAAGGGAAGAAAAGATGAACAAGTAGAACCTACTTTGAGCAATGGGGGTTAATCTGACTCAAAGCCTAAATCCATGTTAGCAGTTAATCCAGTTAGTAAGGCTTTCATTGGGAGCTTTGAGAAATCCTTTAACCTCTTGCTGTAAACCAGGAGCAGCTTAACAGCTCAATGTTCATGAGAAAAGCCTGTCAATAATGCCGCTAAGCAGGTATTTAGCAGGATTTAAAAACAAGCATGTGACAACTCTTCTTTAATGAAGCAATTGGGCTTCTCTCCAGGAACCAAATGGTCACCATTTCCTTTAGTCTTTGCTGTGATCTGCTTTTCAAGATTCAAAGGAAGATGCAGCTCTAGTCCTGTCAGCTTGTAAAGTATTCCTTCCTGGGGAAAGCACAGTAAAAAGCAGATTTTACTACTTTTTTTTTTTTTACATATATAAATCACATGGATTCTTTTGTCCTGAGGGATCTTCTCTTAAGAAAAGACTGCAGTAGTAAAAAAAAAAAAAAAAAAAGCAAAGAAAAAAACCCACACAACAAACTTCTCTGCATTTTTTTTTCCTTTCAGGGGTGTCTATACTGTTCCAAGGAAAGCAAGCTGACAAAGAGGTTTAAGGCTTCTCATCCGAGCCTGAGTCCGAGGATCAACAGTAAACCAAGGGGGTTTTTTTCACCATTTCTCTGCAAAATCGTTACATATTCACTCCCACCTGCAGAGACTGGCTAAATATGAGTTAGATACAGTCCAGAAATCAAGCTGTCATATGTAGCCTGGTGCTGTGTCCCAGTTCCTGGCAAAGGCAGCATGTGTACATGTCTGGGGGACACTGATGTACTTACTGCAAGGAAAACTTCAGCCCTGTCCTGGGAGACCTGGCTGACCAGAGGCATGTGATTGTCCAGATCCACTCACCCTTGGCTTCTCTAGGTGTGCAGGTGGAGGGTTTGTGAGGATGCACAGCTGTCCTCCGGACTGTGCTCCCTCATCCCTCTGACACTGGTCACGGCAGTGCCATCAAAGAATGTTTCAGGTACAGTTGCCTTAATTATCTGTGTGAGTTGCTATAAATTCTCTCAAGTACCCACTTTTTAATATGTAAAGCTCTTTTCGAGCTGCAAAGCCCCCTGGAAGCCAGAGACCTTTTGGACAGCAGGGTAGAAATCCTCGCACTGCCATGGTGGGGACCACCATCAGTCTGGAAGCTCCAGTAGAAACCAAGATTTTCTGCTGTGATATCCCATCTACCTTATTTCTTCTGGGGAACAGGGCAGTTCTGATCTACAGGGAAGCAAAGAGAGAAGCGAAGAGAGGGGCTGTGTGTGACACATGCAGAATGAAGGAGGGACAAAAATCATGTCTTTTTGTTAGCCTTCACTTCTGACAGGGGTAGCATTTCACTGATACCCCTCTGCCTCTTGAATCCAGACAGACACTCCCGCTTCTATTCCATTTCACAGCTAAAAGGTCGGTTTGCCTTTTTTCCCCTCTCAGTTCTAGAGAGGAACCTTTGGTACTTGCTGTGTTCCGCCAGCGCAGGCTGAGCTGCCTCTGCGACACTAATCCGGTGTTACCACGTGCAGCCGGTGATGCTCAAAGGAGGCTCAGTTGCCATTCTGGCTGTTGCCTCTAATGCACAAGAGCTGGGAGCGCAAACAGGGTCTTTCAAAGGCAAACACTTTGCAGTTCTCAGTGCCTGAATGCAGTCCTAAAGCAGGTTGACAAAGCCAAAGTGCAGGAAAATCCAAGAGAAAAATAATTCCTCTTTAAGCCCCCAGTGAGAATCTCAACAGTGTGCAAGTGTTGTGTCACTCAAAAGTATTTTAATTTCTGGGCCCTTTAGTATCTGACTTTTTCTGCTGATAAGAGCAAAAAATTTCCATGCACGCACAGAGACATTAAACCACTTACAGAAGGACTGTCTTTATGGGAGTCCTACCTAATGAGACCATGATCCTTTCTGAATAACTCTGGTAGGCACAAGGACAGCACAGATACTAATTAACCTATAACATTGCCATTAAAAAGTCATGACATGAGTTAATGCACTGAGTAGGAGAGTTATTTTTCCTTTCATAAATTATGGTTTTTTATAGCTCAGTTAGGTGCTTTCAACCCCTGTTCTTTCCCCAGTCCTTACACTGTGTCTTTTCCAAAAAAGCAGTCACAATCCATTTTAAGAAAGAAAAGACAAGAAAATAGCAAATAAGTAGTAAAAAAAGTGAACTCCCACTCAGTCTAAATTTCAGCTCAGGCCATGTTGGCCAGGTATACTGATGGAGATGGGAGTTTTTATGCATCATGCAGAGCCATCTTTTCACTGAAAAACATACTTCAAACAGATGCAATGTTAGCAGACACTGGGGTACTGAGCAATTGATTATCCTGTTTGCTGCAAAATAACCTGCTGTATCTAGGTTTGATGGTGCTGTGTTTTTACACTCTGGTTTCTTATGAAACCAATATAAAAGACAAAGTGGATAAGGGTAACATTTGTTAGACTACAGTCACAGCTGAATTGCAGCATCTGGATGCAGAAGGGAAGGTTCAGCCGAGGAATTTAACTTCATAAAAAGCAGCTGTATTAATCACAAATCAGCTACAGAGGAAAAAAACCCAACCAACTAATTGGGTTCCAGCTAATTTTCCCCATGATGCAGCCACCTCTGGCCCCCAGCTTCCAGAGGGGACCATCACCTGATTTACATCCTCGTTATGATTCACTCCCTTCCCAGCATGGAAGCCCCTGTGGCTCTCCCAGCTCAGCTCCGTGCTGAGCCAGCCAGGACACGCAGAGCAGCCACTCGTGGCCTACCAGCAGCCACAGCCACTGCTCCCAGACCTCCTCCTGCCAAGGAGGGCAGCAGCACTGACCAGATGGTGCCTGCACCCCCTCCCAGCGCCGCCATGGACCACGCCGCTGGCGAGGCAGGGATGTGCTGGGGCAAACCCCGATGGGGCCGGTGCTGCTCCCTGCTCTCCCACACAGCCCTCCCTCCACCTGGCCGTGGCCCAGCGCACTTTGTGCTCTTTAGTCAGCATTGCCCTGGGAGTTTCCTGCAGCCATCTGCCCGATGCACCATCTGAGCAGACCTTCTGCTACCTCTGCCTCCTGAGGAAGGAGCCGGATACTGCCAGGCTCCCCCGCCATCGCCTAAAAATAAATAAATAACAAGGGAGCGAGAAGAGACTTTTGCTCTGATGCAGCCTGGCAAGGTTGGCACTGATACACTGCTTGGAAAGAGCCAGAAAAATGACAGGGTCCATCCAGCCTTAGAAAGCCATCCCTTTCCCAGGCTTCACAGCAAGTGCTATGGGGAGGAATGAGGATGCTACAAGGTATTATCCCCATGGCAGCACCAGGCTGCAGGAAGGATAAACCATAGCCACTTGGAAACTGCATGAAACTTGGGAGATTCTCCCCTTAGGGAGGGTTGTGGTAAATCCCAGAATTGTCTTCCCTCAGGCTAGGAGATGCTCCAGATTGGGGCCTTCTAATTTCTATCAGCCAAGAAAGAAAACAGCTCTTCAAAGTAATGAAGGATGGGACACAATATCTACCTCTTCTCCATCCCCACTGACACCACAGCCCTGCTTTGGAGAGAGGGACAGGAGAGCAAGGAAAGAGGTAGGCAAAAGAAGAGCAGAGGCAGAGAAGCACTGAACTTAGGCATGGCTGAAGAGACCAGACTATGCAGGGAAACACAGGGCAGTCTAAGGCTAATTTCACAGTTATTCATGTGGGCATCACAAGCATATGAGGTGCTGATATTGCTGGGGTATCACCACAATCACACCCCCAATGTGCCAGGTCACTGTAAACCCAGGCTCACAAACCACCAAACAGTTTGAGGGTCTCCAGTTGCCTTCAGACACTGGGAGCACTTGACTGAATCTGCTTATTAAAACCTGTGCAGACACCCCTGAGAAAGAGGATTCGGGAACCAGCCCTCTGCTCACGCTGCACAAACAGACAGCACCCCCTCACCCCAATCCCTTCTCAACCTCTGCTTTTCAGTTTAAATAGAAACAGCCTGCGGAGCCTCGGACTGTGACTAACGGCTGAAACGGCACTCACTGAAAGGGGGGGATCATTTTGCAGATTAGGCTGGGAAGATCTGCAGTTGACAGGCTCTATCTAGGATAGGAAAGTTTAGCAGCAAAGCTCTGCAAAGGCAGACTGAGTCAGAGCCCTTCAACAATAGCATGGTCATATTGCTCAGATCAAGCTCCTTTGCCATTGTTAGCAAAAAACGACCTTCTGTCCTGCCGTCATCTGAGGCCTGACAAATTCATCAGCCAGACTTCATGGCAGGGAAATATGGTGGTGAAATTAATGGGAACCCTCTCATTTTGCTGCACAGCCTCCCTGCCTACCCCAAAGGCTGCAGCAGCCAGTTCCCCAACAAGCGCTGAGAACCGCGGCTCTGCCAGTGGGGCAAGGACAGCACTGCACCAGGGACAGCACTGCACCACACGTGCTCAGCCTCTGGCTAAAGTAACTAGGGCAAATGCAGACTGAATGCACGAAGGGAGGGTGGGGGCAATGAGGGAGGAATTGCGAGAACATCAGGTAACGCCAGGCCACTGGGCAGAGACGGATGGCACAGGGTTTCCCTGCGTCAGGCTTTTGGTCCCAGCAGGTTAAGGTACAGCCTCCCTGACAGATGCAACCATCCAGCTTGGAGGGATTCAAATTAAGGTCAAAAGGGATAAAGCAATGGTGAGGAAATGAATGCGTTGTTCCTGGCTCACAGTCATGCCCAGATGCACGTTCCTCATCCTTTATGAGGATAATTTAAATGGATCATTTTTGTGTGTGTGCACACACATGCATACACACACCATTTACTTCTCTGGAAAGGAATATAACCATAGGAACTAATATTTTTTCACTGCCTCTGTAGCACCTATCTAGATTTTAAGCTTGGGAAGAGGCAAAGGAAAAATAGGAAGGGAAATGGTACCCCTTTTTTCTGTTTAACATCACCAGGAGAGGAGGGGAAAATCTGCTCACAGCTCTTCAGTCCTGAGCAAGGATTTAGTGGGCACACTAAATGTTTGTGCAATTTTCCATTTGCACAGAGCAAGGCCTTGTTGTGCCTGTGGCTGGAACTGGGCCCAGGAGGGGCAGGCTTGCCCCGCCACCTCCGTCACTCAGCAGATTAATTAGCCATTACTCTCAGCTCTACAACGCAATCTCAGCCCAAATCTGCAGCAGCAAATTCTGAACCCAGCCCAGAGCACAGTGCCAGCTGTGCCCAGCGCTTGTCCAACAACCATGAAGATCCTACATGCCAGGGCTTCCTTCCCTCCTCCTCCTGGACAACATGGCTTGAGGCTGTGAGAGATTCTCTCTGCATCCTGCTGTGCTCTCCATAGTATCTGGTCAAACGTCCATGTCTAAAATCTAAGTCTCAGAATACAATTCATTTCATCACTGGTGCCCAGAAGCAATGCCCAGACCTGGAAGGCAGATGAGCTCAGTGCTGTATGAGGGAGAGGATGGAGCTGCCCACAGTTGACAAGACAGTTTTGGCTCTGTGAGGCCACTGGACATTAACAGGACCCCATGCTTCAGTCTTCCAGCTGAGGCACAGTCTGTATGCCCCCCTCAGCAAGATGTGCCTCCTCCTAAGGTAGGTACATATTTTGCCCCAAACCCATGAAGTGCCTGAAAGCAGAGAACTGTCTAAGCACTGCT
Source organism: Cephalopterus ornatus (assembly GCA_013396775.1). Lineage (NCBI taxonomy): Eukaryota > Metazoa > Chordata > Aves > Passeriformes > Cotingidae > Cephalopterus > Cephalopterus ornatus. Next base: position 176,890 of record VZRE01000918.1, read on the forward strand.
CGTGCTTAAGGTTTGTAAAAGCTACTTTTGCTGGCCTCTAATATTGCATTAGTGCCTGCCAGTGGATACACAAGTGCACTGAGGAGAGGGCTGAATGCCTCTCACTCACTATAAATTTGTGATGCTTGGGAATTTGTTTATTCCAGCTAGAAAATGCTAAGGCCATCAGTTATGTCCTCACTATTCTCATCATGCCATCTAATTTATACTGACCTTCCAGCCGGAGCACAGCCCTAAATTGTCATAAACAGTCAGCTCTCCATTACGCGGCTCAGTGGAGTGTGGGGTAGAGACATCTGTGTGCATGGACTCAGTGCTGCCGTCTTAGTCAGCACAGGATCCCCAGGCATAATTCGCCTGGACACTGCACTGAATCCTGGCTGACTCTCCTGCAGCCCTGGTCTGCAGCTCATAAACCTTTCCAGAGTGCCAAGGCACATGGAGCAGAAACAGTGCCGCAGTTCCCTGCTCACCTCTGGCATTACCTGCCTCTGCCTCCACCCAGGGCTGCTGCCACCTCCATTTGGGACACACCTGAGGCTGCGGCTGCCTGCTGAGCTGGCAGTGACACTGGGGCTGCTACAAAGCCCAGGTCCGTTGCTTTAGCTGGACCAGGGCAGGTCCCATCCTTCATCCTGAGAGCCCCTCTACACTTCCTGCCTCTGCACCCTCTCCTCTGGGAACCTGGGTGAGGGACAAGGAAAAGTCACACAGGATTTAGTAATTCAGTGTCTCACTGCTAAATGTCTGAATCATGGATTCTTCACCAGGGGCTTGACCAACATTGCCTGTGAGCTGAGACAGGCATCTTCTAAGAAGCTTAGGGACCATCACCACTTTGCTCTACTTCAGGATTTGGTCCTCAAGCAACGTTGTCAGCAATTAGCACAGATGTATTTTAGTTCTGGTTATAAATGTCTTGCAGCTGCACTGATCAGAAGCTGAGCACAAATAGCAAGTGAGAGAAGTCTGTTTGGGCTCTTTTCTGATGTAACTGGCTCTGGATAGAGTCAGACTTATTTTCCTTCTTCCAAAGGCTGATGGTGTCTTCAAATACATGAAAGCTCGGATGTGGGTGGGAGGGGAAAGGCACCATTACGACCTTTGAATGTTCAAATTGCTCAGGCATCAAGAGTAACACTGTCTGATGGTGGGATCAGCAGAAACTGGCCAGAAGCTCTCTCAGAGTTCAAGTGCACATTAATTCATCAGTATTCACACAGGGTATTCAATCAGGCCTGAGACTGTTGTGGAGTTAAGATCTTCAGAAACACTATAAAATAAAGAGCATGGTGATGTTTGTCTTCCATCTTTCTACTGGTGACTTTCTGCTAAACATCAGAACCCAGAATTGCCTGCCAAGGCCTTGGAGATTATCAATAAGTCTTGCTACCATGACATATTTATCTCCAGAGGTACAGCACAGCACCTTCTGAGTAGCTGTACTGCCTCTGATTCCCCAGGCTTGAATCTCTTCCCCAGGCACAACCTTGTGCCTCAGGCACTGTCGCCCGGGGTGTGCCCCCTTCTCTCTGCTCCCATGGCAGATGAAATGCTTTGACACTGTCTTTGCAAAAAGAGAGTAGCCCAAGATGCAAGTCTCAAAAGAAGAGGCAGAGGGTATAGTCCAGGCTGCTACAATAGTATTAACGGGAACAGAGAGGAAAAGGATATATCCCTGCCGACGCTCTGCACAGCTTCAGTTTCCTTGGCTGGTTTCTTTCTTTCCTGCTCCAGCATCTCTGAGAATGTGGGAGCAGGACCCCAGCAGCCCCCTCAGCTCCTCCTGCCACCCCCAGTGCACTGCTGGCTCCGTGGGCACAGCTGTGTTAGCGAGCCATGCACGGCCCCATCAGCATCCCCTGAGCCGGCGCAGATGGACATGCTGGCTTCAGCGATAAAGGGAGTCTGAAGCCATTAAAAAGCGGCGAGAGCAAAATGAACCCCCCTGCAGAGCTACTGCCATCAGGAAAGCAACACCAGCAGCAAACAAACAGAAAAGGGCATTGGAATTTTTGCCAAGGCAGCCCTACTCGGAAAATGAGAGGCATGGACAGTGCAGCAGGAGCCAGATGCAAAGTAATTCAGGCTGCAACTCTAAAGTGGTTCTTGAAGCAGTGTGGGATGCTTGATCCCACACTTACATTGGACGTCATAACAAAAGGGGCCATTGTCAAAGCACTGTGGATTCAGGACTGACTGTGGCAGGCAACTCTGCTTAAAGACACGGTTAACTGCTGCACTGAAGTAATAATCCTGCGCTAAATCCAGAATTTAAATGCCTCGAGGGCTTAAGGGCTGTCAGGAGCTGCAGTTCATTTCCAGGGGTTTTATTTAGTTGCAGCAGCAATTTTACCTGAGGGTGAAAGTAAATTTGAGAATTACAGGGCTAATAATTTAACAGAATTGGCTGTGGTATTTTTTTAAAGAAACACAAACACACGCACGAGCTTGACGAAATGAGTTCTGCACGTTACATGCTTGCAGGTTTCATTTGAATGAAAATGATTAATGGGAACATAAAGATAAAACACAGCACAGTAATAAAACAAATCAGCTCTGTCTCCTAAAGGTCAGAGCAAACCTGCCTCCTGGTTTGGAAATCATGTCCTAGGACAACATCAGGCATTTGCTTCTGCATCAACCTCTTGCCTCTCCCAGCTGATAACTGCTGATTCCCAACATCCCAAGGAAATGGATGGAGCAGAAACTAAACCTTAGCCAGACACACGAGACATCAACAGAAACAGTGATTTCCACCACTGGCTCTCTAATTTCAGAGAACAATTTCTTCCTGTCTGTGTGTCACCATTATTTGCAGTAAAAAACCTAAGAGTCCTTTAATTCAGTACTTCAGTTCAGCTTGGAAGACACTTTCCTTCTGGAAGAGATGGGGACTCAGCACAGCATCAATGTGCAATTCCCATCACCAGGAAAGTAAAATAACATAGTGCATAGGGAGCTCTTTCTCTATTGCCTTGATCCCAGGAACGAGCACTGCAAACAGAGCCCCCGTCCCCTCCCCACACTGTGTGACACCACTGAGGGACAACACTGCAGAAGTTCCTATCTCTTTGCCCAGCCAAACTGATGTTTCAGGGAGGGAAATCAGTGATCTGGGAGACTGGGCCCAAGAAGGGAACTGAACTTCCCAGCTGTGAGCCTGTCTCGCGGAAAAAATCTACCGGATTTGAAACAGCTGATACCTTTCCCCTTCCCTGCCATTGTCATTGAGAAATATGTTCTTTCCTGCATTTCTAATTGGGACGGAACAGATGGCAAAGGCTTTGTTTAATGAAATATGTCCATTCAATTAACCCATGCCATCAGGGATTTGGCAAAGCAAAAGGAATCAGCGTCCCGCCGCTGTAACAGGGTCCTCCTGCCCAAACCTGCATGCCTGAGGAGGGACTGGGATGTGACGGGCAGGACTCAGAGACACAGGTCACACCTGCTGAGCCTTGTTCAGCTGCCATTCCTGCTTCCCAGAAGCCTAATTTCTTCACTTTTTTTCTTTTTTATCCCCTGATTTTCCTGTTGCAGAGCTGTGTCCAGAGATTTTGAACCCTGTGGTCGGCCTTGCCCTAACAACACATGAAAAAGTAATTGCTTAGGGGTCCAGTAGACAGGGAGGTGTACCAAAGGGAACTGGGTCCCACTGCCAGCTCTGGCACCAAACTCTGAGGAGGGGAAGCCCATCCATGCCTCAGTTTCCCCATCTGTGCTGATGAACAGCAATTACTACTCTGTGAACAATCAAATATGTGGTTCACTGACAGTTTGAAAATCAACCAACAACCATCACAACTTCCTGAAGGAAAGCATGGTATTTTATTTCAGGTCTTGGTCTGAAACACAGTTTGGCTCCTTTAAAGGAAAGGAAGGACATTTTGAAACACACAAATTGAAACACACATTCATACATTCATATTGGGTCCAATCCCACCAATAGCAGAATTACCAGCAGAAACACAGCCAAAAGATATAGAAGCCTAGAATTAGATCAGGTGGCTCTGGAGCAAGTCCTTTTATGAAAGTAAATAGTTTGTTTCTAACCTTGTTCCCAGCTTCCACTGGCGCAGGAGCAGAGGCTGTTCAGGGGTGTGACAGGAATAGTTTCTACTAAAGAAAATTCATTAAATGCCAGCTGGACTAATTACAGTTCTCCAAAGCCAAGACATTTCAGATTTTCATTCCCAAATGGTGAATTGGTACATTTACCAAAAGAAATTACTTTGGTGTTTTGGGGGTTTAGTTGGTTGGCGTTTTTTTACATAAGTAAGGAAAGTAAAAAACCACAGAACCTTTGGGGATTTTCCTTTCCCTTTCTCCTTTCCTTTCCATTCCTACCTTTCCATTCCCTTCAGGAAGGAGAGAGAATGCTCAGCTTCTTCCCATGCTCAGACACAGTGAAGAAAACAAAATACTTCTATAGGAAATACCTCTTCTCTTCAAAGACTTTTTTCCCCTCATTTTATAGAAAACCTGAGGAGTTTATTGGTCCCTTTGGTTATGGGGAAATACCTCTGGATAGGGATTCATTCAGGAACTGGATCTATGCAGCCAGAGGAGAAATACAGCCCGTGACACCACCCAACAGGCCCCAAGAGCCCCAGCTGAAGTGTGACACACACGGTGACACGTAGCACAGACTCCCTGTGGTCCCAGTCAATCCCTGCACACATGAGGCAGCACTCGACGTGCTCCCTGGCATCCCACAAGCCCGGAGAGCCCAGATCCCTCAGTGTACCAGTCCTGGGCTTTAGCACTCACCAACAGCACCACCATAGTGGGACGGCAGCTCCTGCAGCACCTGACACTCCAAAACACATCCTTCAAACATTCCCATTGGTCTTGTGTTACTACCCAGCTGGATGGTCTTCCTTTTGACTTCCTTTTTGACTTTTGACTTCCTCGACAACAAAACAATTGCTTATTTGCCTCCCAGCTCCTATTACTACCCCTGTAATCGTCTCCTCTCCCTGGTGGCATCACAGACATGTTTTCTGGCATTTGTGACTGTTCCCACACTGTCTCGAGCTGAGCTAAACAGTTTCCAAGTGCAAAGCAGCATGACTGAAACTCCTGCTAGACTTTCATAATGAATATGAAGTTGCCAGACAGTAGAAATTCCCAACTTGACTCCATTCTCCAAATGCATTTATCAATGCTAATCAGCCAAGACCAGACAAGTCTTCCCATTTTGACTAGAATGACTTTATTTTTTTTCGACAACAAAACAATTCTTGCAAAAATAACAGTATATCATATGTGAAACTAACACAATGTGCTAACTCATGACTCAGACAAGATATTGGCTGCAAAAATGACCTGCTTGACTCATCTTTGTTAATGGCAGAAGTTCCTAGATCCTGCCGTGAAATGGTCGGGCCTGAGGTAGCAGCCCTGGATCTGAACTCTCTTTGAGCTTTGAAGACATTCTGATCTAGCTCCAAAACTGCTGGTTTGGAGGATACAGTTTATTCTCTTGGATGTTTCAGCAGCCAAATCAAATCATTTGATGGTTTTGTAATGTGCTCGACTGGGACACCACAGGTTGACTGTGAGAACATAACTGCTGTCTGGGACTGTTGCAGCTGGCTAGCAATAGGACTCGAGATAAAATGATAATTTTGCAGCTCTGAAGTGAAGGCATGCTAGATAAACGCTATAAGATATTGAAGCCTTCCCAAAACACCGGATTCTAGGATCAAAGCTCTGCATCCACATGCCCATACCAAATCTCAGAGGCTGATGGGCAGATAGAGATTCCTTTTTGCCCAGGGAAGAGACTCCTTTTTGTTGCTTGGTCTCGGCCAGAGTGAGGGAGCTGGTTCTGCATTCGTATCCCCTTCATAACAGCTCCGAGTAAGAGATGGTTTCCGACAGCTTGACCACCTCTCACTCTCACAAGTTGGCTGCCTTGTCATTGGCAAAGTCCTCAAGCAGATCCAGCTGCCCAGACAGAGCTGGCTCGTGCTTCAAAACGTGGCAGGCAGCCAGAGCAGCAGAGAGACGTGCTGGCTTTTCCCTACGCAATCCGTTAACAAGGAATCCTGATGTTCCTGGGCACAGCTTTCTTTCCCTGGGTACCTCACACCTTCCAGCAGTAGCTTTCATCATCTCCAAGACTCCCCTTAGCACAGAAACAAACAACCTTTTTTCTTTCTTTCTCTCTTGGGATGCGCATATAAAAAAAAAACGTTGTTCAACAGGAATTTCCCTGGACTAGAGAGGTAAATCCAGGCCACTCTAACCAGGTGAATTCTGCCTTTGCTATTTTAACACCTGGTCTTATTGGGGCTTGTATTTTTGCTTAAGCCATCCAAGCCAGACACATGCACCAGCTTCTCTGGGGAGTGAGTGTTGCTGAGGGTGCCTATGCATTTAGCTGTTAGGGATGAACAGAAGATAATATTTATTTTTTTTTTCCTAGCCATCCTGTTTGCTTTGACACAGATGGTGAGTCCAGGCCATCTTCAGATGGTACCTTCTGCCCCAATATTTATCACTTCCGCTTCTCTTAAGATGCCTGAGTTTTACAAAAGCTTTGTGTGTGTGATTGATCCCTAATCCCCTTCAGACAAAACAAATGGATTAGCACAAGCAGTTTAATCCAGACCTCTTTGCTAACCATCCTCACCTGGAACGGGGTGGGCAGGGAGCAAGCACAATTCAACACCATGAGCTGCTCAAGGTTTAACCACGGGGGCAGTGACCACTTCAGCCCGTCGAGAAAGACCCAGACCTGTAGTCAGCAAAATCCCCACCAATTTCCCATGCCTGAATTCTGGTTCAGGATAAAGCTTAGGAACAAATAAGCAGCAAAGACCAACTAATTTCACTGTCAGAATGGTGCATTCAGCTTGCCACAGAAAGTCCGCAGTATCAAAACACAATTAAGTAGTTGCACATCGACAGACTCTTCTAATTGCTGCAAGGAGCAATTCAATTATGTTTTCAGCGCTGAAATGAGTCATTACCAGTCTATAGGGGAAAACTGTGTTTGTGGGGTCATGTTTTTTTATAGCACATGCTATCATCTTCCCAAAATTTAGCTCTTTCACTGCTGACAATATTAATTTTGGATGGATTCTTCCCCTTAGAAACTAAATTGAGACATTTCTAGTTATAGGAACAACGTTCTGCTGTAGATCAGAAATGCCCAAAGCCACGCTCTCCTATCTGGGGTTATGAAAACAAAAATTAAGGTCCCTTCTGCTTTGTGAAATTCAACTGCTTCATAATCAAATTTTACATAATCACAGTTCTACTCCTACTTGACTATAATTCTAGTCTAGATAGAACCCTAAACACAATTGGGCTAGTACCTCAGTTCAGATCAGTGATAGCTGGTTTTCAGTAAAGAAAGAAATAATTCCTGCTAAGAAAGCAGCTGGAATGAAAGCTGGCAAAGATATTTAGAAGATATTCTGAAATACAGATGCTGGTAGACTTGAAATACACAGAATATTCTAAGAATTGAGCAACTTATTGAATACTTAAGAGAAAGTTGAGTCAGGTTAGGCCTACTACTCGAGTGACTCAGGATGGTTAAGAGCTACACTTGAATCTCACTAACAGATTTTTTTTCTATTGTTCCTTTGAAATTTGAAAGCAAGATGATTGCAGAGCAGTGAGATTCAGCAGCACTGAGTAAGTCCTGTTTTGAGAGCTCTGGGTTAAACAGCACTGATTTAGATGTTCATGCCTGCACAGTAGTTCAGCAAAGATAACAGGTTGCAGTAGCCACTTGGTAATTGACCTCTGGTGATTTAAAACCTTAATTTGCTTTCATGCTTTCTGATTTAAAGTAGTGTGTGCACTTGGGCATAACTGCCTTAAGAGATCTAAGCAATATTTTAGCCTGGATTCCTCAGAAACAAGGCTTAACAGAGCATACAGACTATCCCTCCTAATAACTCCTGAACGGATTGGCCATTTTCAGCCAAATTTGTTGCAGGGTTCAGAGTCGAGATGCTTGTAACATTTCCACAGGTTTTGTGAAGAGCCAGAGGCAAATTAAGCTCTTACTCTGGGAGCCAGCTGTTGGCTGAGCACTTGTGACTCAGTCACAGCAGGTTCTGCCTCTTCTGTGGTGGGCACACCCCATGGGACGTGAAGCCAGGAGAGGACAGCTGGGCTACTGTGGGGTTGGGTCCTAGGTGCAAAAAAGGGCACCATAGGAATCTAGGCTATATTGGACCTGTTGAATGTCCTGATTATAAATAACTGTGTATAACCATGACTTCATGACATTCCCTTTACACACAGCCACTGACACAGGGACAAAATTCCATTCCCTGACAGAGACAAGCAAAGGGGTGAAGAGGATTTTCCTTGTGCTCACCTGGTAGTGTGAGAGGCACCACACGGTGCAGAGCCCTGAGTGGCACCTACAGGCAGGTAACAAGGCTCCCTGGGTGATTTGTGGGCTCTGAACAGCAAAGCTGTCACTGAGCCACAGTGAATCTTCCTCGCTCTGTACCTTTGCTGAGCTGATTTATTGAAGGTGTCAATAACAGAAGTGGGCTAGGGACCGACTGTAAAGTTCAGAATCTGAATTTCCTGTGTGTTTGTACTCCCCTCTGCCTTCACTCTGTTTCATCTTCGGGTGAGTTCAGGTTTTGGCTGGCTTTCAGGGGCAAAGGGCTGCTGGTAGCAAGCCCCACTGCTTTATCTGCATGGGTTGCAGCAGAGGATGCTCATTTTCACTGCACACTTAATGGCTGGGTTAAGTTAACAGGAGTTAAAAGGCAGCTTAGTCAAGCAAGCAGGGAAGAGCTGGAGCTAGAAGGTTCAGCTTTCTGCTGCCCATTGAATAATTATATGCCCCTTCAGGCATAGCTTCCTCACTTTGAAATAAAGGTCAATCCCAGTGTACTCTGGTAACAGGACAGTAGGCATTTCAGGAAAGGGGAGCTGCATTGTCATTATTCCTATTCCTAAATTAAAAATCAATTGCTGACCAAAAGCTCATTAAATTGAAAGAGAAAATTCTATAGACTTCAGCAAAATATAGCGTACCCCTCCTTATGCTGGCTGCAAGATGCCTATCACAGCAACACAGAGGGGGATTACAAGAAACACCAAGAATGCTTCAGAACAGTTAAATTTTCAAAATCAGGCTGTGTTATCTGCAACCATGAGATGCTGTGAAGCCTGTGTCTGCCCCAGTAGGGCCACAGTGCATGGTGACATGATCCCACCAAGACCTGCAGGACTCATCTTCTGGGCAGGGAACAAAGGGCCACGAAGGAAAGTGCTAGTAGTTAAAAAGATGTCTGGATCTTGCAGAAATAGATATTTTCCCAGGAATAAAACATGACTTGGAATAAATGTTTTATTCCATTGCACATAATGAATGGCAGTGAATGTGATTTGGGGACCTGTCAAGACAGGGGAGCACAGACATAGTACATGCACTGCAGACAGTATTAAAGAGGTTGTTTAACTGAAACACAGGGAATTGAGATCACTGATAATTTTAATCCCCTTTCCTCTGGGAATTTTTTTTTTATCCCTTTTTATGATTGCCTTCCTATGTGGCTGATAAAACAGGGCCCTCAAAACGTTTATTAGAAACTCTTGCAGGAACCAATCCATATGCAATTGCACAGAAGGTAAAGAGGCATCCACTGTTCAGCATTTCCAGCAGATTTAGCATCAAGCTCAGCTTGCAGCCAGGCAAACAACACTATTTGCTTCCAGAAGAAGTAGTGGAAAGGAGTCACTAGGAAATAAATAAAGGATGATGCTCAACCCAACAGCTGCTTGAACTGGTCTGATCTGTGGCAACACGGCTTTGCAGAGGAGCTTTTCATCAATCTCTGTGTATGGCTTAATAGAGGCTGTCAGGGATATGGAAAAGTGTCACTCTTGCGTGGATCAGAGCAGCTCTCACCCCTACACTCACTAGACAACACACTGCACAGCTTGCACCAGCATGGGGGATAACGCCAGCATCTGCTACATTATCTCCTTCCTGGCTGCTGGAGCCATTAAGAGGGAATTTGCTCCAGGTTTTATTAATTGCTTTAGCAGGCAGAGTATTCTTGTTGGTAGATTGATTTGCTCCTTCAGGAGGAACATGTTTCCCTTTGCCAGTTAAATCTTCCCTCTCTGAGGCTCAGAGAGTCACACATGAGGAACGTCATGTATGGTTTCACCTGGTTTATTAAAGCTACAAAGAGGCTTGTGCTGGCAAAGAAACGTTGTGGTGCTATTAAAAGAGGAGAATGGCAACAGGGCATCATCTCCAGTTAATTGTTTCATCAACTTGGAGAGCAACAACCACTTGCTAAATAAGGCTCTCCTTTTCTGCTTTGCAATTGTGCTCTTCTGGCTGCCAAGAAAAGCTCCGACACTGAAGGCTTCGCAGGGCCTCTAGAAATGTTGCCTTTGGTTTTAGTCCAGAAAGACAAAAAGCAAAACCAAGGCCTGCAAATCAGAAGAAGAGGTGAATGCTATAAGGAGATTTGCCCTCCTCCCACGCACCTAACAAGTAAGCACGGGGTAGCAGAAGAAGCATTAATGAAACTTGTTTACTGCCTCTGCCTCAGAAAATGTTAACGCTCAGCTAAAGAAAAGCCACTTGAGAGTTTCCTCAAATAAGTTTATGTTTTCAGTTGCTTTCAGAAAAACAATCAAGTTTGCATATTTTTACCAAAATATTGAAAGTGCTTGAATCATTCCTATTACAAACCAGGAAACTGAAGCTATTAAGCCAGTCCTATAATAAGATTTGAGAAGGAATAAAGAGCTATTTAGAACTAGTTATTGCTCTTCATAATGAACTGAACTGGCAAAAATTCTTCTATTTTTTCCTGTTCCTGAGTTATCCAGGAATCAAACATGATGCAAGCAACTATTAGTTAAAGTACGAGCTCATGCATGTTGATTTCCCTTGTCTGAGATTCCACTCATTTGCAATTTAAAGCATTGATAGAAAAATATTTCTGCACTTAAGAGACATATCTTTTCACCAGTAAAGCTCCTTCTTGAACACATCTCCCTTCTGTTCTGGCATGCCTATTTGTGGGCTGTCTTTAAACTTTGTGTCTTAATTTCTCCTTCCTTCTTCCCAAGCAGGTGACCAGAGAGTGAGCCAGGCCAAATGTCCCTGAGTGCCAAACTTGGCATCAGCGTTACTGGTCTGTTATCAACAGCAAAGGTTCACTAGGTTATGCAGATGGCTCCAAATCTGTAATCTTAACGTTCTGGAGCAAGTCAGTCAATAAAGTTCACTTAAGGATCAAGGTCTCCTTGAAGACACAAGTGGGAATGAGCAGGCATTTGTCACTCCTGAAAAAAAAGAGATGGTGGGGAGAGAGACTAGGGCTACCTCTGAATTGACCAGCCTGATTACCAGAAGCCCAGGGGACACCGGTAAGAACAGATGTACCCAAGCGGTAGGCACATGATTAGTGCCTGCATGCCAAGTCAAACCTACCTGCCAGACCAACTGTCTGCACGGCACAAGCCAGCCCTGGCAGGGAATTCCTCTGATTCCAGTTGTGATTGACAAGAAAAGGAATAGGAAGATACGAGCTGCAGAGCTATGTGCAGTAACCTTTCCCTTTGTCAGAAATGTCAAAGCAATTCCTAACAGCTCACTTTAAAATGCATTTTCCATCCTCTTTTTGACATCTTTTCGACCTCCCCAACATTGCCAGAACATACAAATTCGCTCTGACAGCCAGAAGAGGAAGGGAAAACAAGAAAGAACATAAAATAAAAACAAATATCTAAACTCTTCCTAACCATCATCATAGAGAACAAGAGTTAGTATAATACACTTACTGACAAATCAAGCATGGATCACCTTTTCCCCACAAAAAACCCAGCACTAATCAGGAAGGACTGAGGTTACTTATCCTATCAGGACCCAGTGATTATTGTCTTATTTCCCTGATAAACAATGATAGCACTTTAGCAATGATAGTAAGGCTATAACAAGTTCTTCTTCTCTCTTTATTTTTTTTTTTAATTGCTTTTCTCCTCTCACAAGCTTCTTCCATTCCTCTTCTCTGTCATGTTGCTTTACAGAACCTGACATCCTTGCATTGGGAAAGCTGTGCAGCTCTATTAATTGCTGCTGAGTGAAGATGCATGTCACAAAACCAAAAAAAAACCCCAAACCCCAAAACAAAAACAGAACAACAATAATCCATAATAAAGAGGAAAAGAAGAGGTTTTACTGACAAAACTGTCACATTTCCCTTTTGTGACTTTGGGGGTGGGCTCCCTCTTACTAAACTTATATCTCCTAATAATTAGATATCTAGTTTCATTAGCCATCCAGGCTTCTACTAACCTCAGAGAACAGAGAAAGGGGAAGACAGGAAAATCATTCACCATACCTTCTTTAGAAAGCTATTTTGGGGTGTACTAAATCATTCCTTGGAGATCAGACAATTAGTATGGCGTAGATGTTCAACCTCTACACTGCTACAGAGTAAGATGTACTTCTGTCATGACGAAAGGAAGGGTAGGTGCAAAGACTAAAAGCTTGTAATAGACATCAGTGACAATTACTTGGTTTTAAAACCCCTGGGAAGGAGCACACCCAGGGAGAGAAAACATTTGTTCAAGGTCACAGAGAAGGTCACTAGAACTGCTCATGTCTCCTGAGTGCTCTTCACTGTCCTGAATAAAACATTAATTTATCATGCAAGGAATAAGGTTTAGGAAATGAAAGTCCAAATGCCACATGCAATTAAAAAAAAATCAGATGAAAGAGCATGACTTTACACTGCACATATTTAACTACAGTTTCATTTACATGAGCAGAAGCACACCAGTTCCCTCAAGTTCTGAGGGAATTAGTAATAGTAAAACACAATTCTGTGCATTTTTAATAACTGTTTGCCTTAACAAAAAGCCACGGCACAGGATGGTATCCATGATCACATCACCTAACTAAACTGAACCAAAAGTGAATACACGGCAGCCTAACTAGAACTGGGGCAAAAGCTGTGGGCAAAAGCTCTAGGCAACAGAAGGACTTTGCACTGCACTAAGTTAATGCTGCCTCTGGACTAAATGATGGCAGATACCTTGAAAAAATACTGCAGACAGCAGCTAGGCACCAACCTGGGGGTGTCCAGTGATGCAGGACTTCCATAGGTGAAGCCAACAGTGACCAGAAGGTGAGAAACAAGCTTCATCTCTCCCATGTGCAACCCCGCCACAGCCAATAGGAGACCACAGGAGACATAAGGAATCTGAAGGACCTTCCGAGGACCTCTGGTTAAAGGAACGTCATGTAATTTTTGGCATGACTACAGTATGGAAAACAAATAGCCCTGACCATGGACTTGTACATAAATTGTGAACGGCAGCATGCTCAAGACAGCAGTCAGTGTTAAAAAATGCCTCTTGAAATGTGTAGGAAATCCTGCGTAGGATTGAAGGATGATTTTTATCCTGATACCACCACATCCCCTTCGACTCTTCTTTTAGCTGTAGCCACTTTCTCAGAACAAGAACCAGTGCTTCCCCTCCTCCTCCTCCAAACACCTTATAACACAAACCTCAGCTGTGCTTACTCGTTTCCTGTGTTTACCCAACAGATCATGGCAAAAAGGGAGAAGAGGAAGGAGTTCATAATAGGAAAATAATCAATACTGACATGCCATCACTGTCTGCAAGGCAATCATTAGTGGCTCAAGAGAGACCTCAGTGGCTTGTGTTTGCTCGGCGTGTGATTGCCTCCTGCGGAGAGCTAAGCTGCTCTGAAAGACTTCAGCAGGTGCCTTTTCCTCCTCCAGCCCAGGGAATTCAGTGTAAGTCAGGCAGCTAAATTACACCTCTGGGTTATTATCAGCAGTATTAATTACTGTGTTCTCCCTAATTATCCTCTCTTAACACACTCAGTTGGTTTGCGGGAACAATGCAAGGTTGGCAAACAGTGGCATTTAAAATTGATTGGGCCAGAGGCTCAACTGATATAACACAGCACAGCAGGTTTATAGAAAGGTCAGTTCAGTGGTGGAGTTTATCCGCTGTTTTATGAGGGTGTGAGCTGAGTTGCAGCGGGCTGACATACCCTGGCCAGCTGGCATGAATGGAGACACGCAGTTTTGGGTCAGTTGTTCCCTGGTTTACATCGTGGCCCTGTGCAAAGTGCTATTCCCTACCACAGTTCTAATGTGACTTTCTGACCTACATTAAAATAAACAACACAATATCATCATCCGGAGTCAGGACATTTTTTTTTGTCCCCTGTTTCACCCTGCATGAACTGCAGGTAGGCTTGGGGAACCCAGGGAGACTCTGCTGTGTTTCAGCCATCCTCCCTGTTCTTCAAATAACCAGACCTGAGTGACTCGCACTCAGATCACTGACATGGAAAGTCACATTTGCAACATAAAACAACTCAGTTGTGCACTTCCCTACCTTTATTGTTCAGATGCCTCCCTCTTCCTTGGCTGGCTCTCTGCTTCTTGGATGAAGCTTATGTCTGGAATACACAACTCACCTCACGAGATTCAACCCATGTCAAACGTGGTTGACAAGGATAAGGCTCGGTGGCCTGACAGCCTGACATTGGAGCCTTGACAGATTTGCTGCCTTAGGGGTTGACAAACTTACCCCAACAAAACGTACACGTGCCCCCATCAAATAGATCTGTTCCTGAAAGAGCACTAACATTCAGATAAAGTGTAGGAAAAAAAAAAAAAGAAAGAAAATCCTACAATCTGGAGTTCACTTTCTCGAACTAAGATCTTTCAGCATAATCCTTTAATGCACATCTGTCGATAACCTCAAATCAGCACCTTTAGCTTTGGACCACTTTTCTCTATGTCCCTCAAAATGTGTTTCTGCTTTGTTCTCACTCGGTACCTATGAAAATCATGTCTAACTTGTCTCCTGTCCTGCAGAAGACCTGACATAAAATACGACAGTATTTGTAGAGATGGACTTTTTGCAACTATCACCAGACTCCTGTGCTCATCTGCCTCCAGAGTTCAGAGTTTAAATGAAGCACTCAGAAAATATAGATCCAAACACGCAAGATATATTTGCCAGTGTATAGAGAAGCAACAGAAATTCCATTTTAGCAAACTGCTCTCTAGCTCAGAGAGTAAAATCCAGTTTGATGAAGGTCAATTCTAACTCTTTATGTATCGTTTAAGCCCTTCTCAGGCCTGTAGCTGTCACAGAGGCCACGCACTTTTGGAAATGTTTATCCTGACAGAAGATCCTGTGTTTTTCAAGAACAAATAGTAGCTGTTGCATTTTTAACACATTGCTTATAACACAAGCATAATCAGGGCAAGATGAGTGACAGCCAGCTCTAGGCACTCCCTGAGTGGGCACCAAATAAAATAAATCTACCCATTTCTTGTCTAATTCCTGCTCGTGCAGGAATCCAGGGGTGTCTGCAGATCCACAGCACTGGAGGACGAGGAGTAGAGGTGTGTAGGTCGAGAGACAAACACACAGGAGGATGAGACAGCGCCTCAAACCTCAAACTCTCTCAGTCTTCCCCTGCATATCTGACCATTTAGTCCCATTACCATCTTCAGCATGAGCTGGTGATACCAGAGACAGAATCATGCTCTTTTCTGGAGGATATCAAGGGCTTTTCCTTCATTTTGATTACGTGAATATAGCTCCGGCCATGACGCGGCTGGAGGTACCCAGGAGAAAATTGAGAGCAGCCACATCCATGAGAAAGAGTCAAGGCACAATCAGAGCGGGCACATTACAATCCTAAAGAAGCCCTCTCAACATGAATTCCTTAATGGAAAAAAGAACTCTGCCCAACAATGCAGCAAGAAAAGAAACTGGGACATATAAAAGCCCCTTCTCTCCTAGCCAGCAAACCTCCATCCTTGTAAACCACTTCCACGGCTACGAGCTCTCAGAAAGTAGCACTGTCTTGTTCCACCAGCAGTTTTGCATCCCAGAGGTGACCTTCTCCCTGATGCTGCAAAACATTCAGGGTGTAAAATGTGATACATAGACTGGGGACTGATTGCTACCTGCACTGGGCCGTTTTAGGTAGTTCCACAGCCCATTTCAGTCAAAGGCAATCTTTCCAGCAAGCTTTGGATCAAGCCTGGCATAAATTAGAGCTCCCAAGGCCTCCTTTCTGGAGGAGAGTGTGCAGGACAGTGTTTGTGCTGATGAATAGCTTGGCACTGTAGTAGCAAGGTGCAGGAGATCCAAAACCCTGCTGTTGTTAATATACATGAGTCACCACTGCTGCATGTGCCAAACATGCTTCCAAACGGAGCTGCAGTTTGCCCTTGGCTATTTCACTGGGCAAAGGCAAGTCTGAAAAACTTGGGGTTTTTTCAGTGATTCAAGATATCGACACAGCAGAAATCTCTGCCTCGATCTGCTTACCAGCAAACATCAAACAAAGATGCCTGTTGTATGTTTGCATTTTATTAAGTTTACAACTTGGATTTCTCTCCTCTTTTGTTCCTGCTGATCTCACAAAAAGCTATGAAAGTATATATAGATGTCTGCCAAATAGATTTCTTGGAGGAAAGCAGAAAAGTGTGAATAATGGGTTTTGAAGTATGGATAATTAGCAGATCAAATAACCCCAAGGACTTGGGAATTTTTTCATTCTCTTCAGATATTCACCATTCTTATTTTTCTAAATAAATTATATGTACCCTCCAGGTACATATTTTCTTCTAGTTTATACAATAAAAATAGAGGTGTCTACTGTGGGAGTAGGGGAGGTTATTTATTTATTTTAATTTAATGCTTCTGGCAGTGAGAAAATGACAGTTCTAGCTGCAGTTAGGAATCATATGGGCAGTTGTTATACAAACTTCTTGACTGTAGCACCTCTACCCTAATCTTTCCACTCCTACAAAAGGCTGTTCTTCAATTTAATTCAGCAATGCCAAGCTAAAGAAGTTTGCCAATGTCAGCAGGATGGTCAGTGGGCAGCAGGTATACAGCAAAAATTGCAGACCCGTTTCTCTCTGGCTGTAACTCCACCTTAGGTTTCCAAATCATATTCCAGTGTTTTTTTCCTAAACACTGCCTTACTGTTCATTTACCTGCTCCACTGCTCAGTAGATCCATAGATAAGGAATTTACAAATCTCCAGTGTCACAAAATTAAAGCAACTTACTTCTCACCTGAAGCAGGATAAGGCTAGAACACAGGGAAGGGTCCTTTCCTCTCCCCAAACAGCAGTTCAGCTGCCACTAGAGTCACTCATCACCAGCTGGCACATGCTCTGAAAGGTGTGTGCAGCTTTGCCCATACATTTCTGGAAATTAATGAATAGATAAAAGAATTGTTGCCCCGCTAAGGTGTTCAGCTGCTGATTTGTGTAGAATGTCAGGGACTGATCTTTAAAAATGGGTAGGACTCTGCTGCAACTTGGGAGTTCACAAGAACAGGTATTTCATAGCAATTCTTTTATCAAAAAATAGAGGTCCAAACTCTGTATTCTACTAAAGTCACAAGATAAATGATGCAACTGTTGCCTGCAAATAAACCTGTTAAAGTATTTCAAAGCTTGAGCTCTCAAATCTTTTTTTTTGTCCCTAATGAAACACTGTCATCTGAGAGGCAAAATAAAAGTCTTCCCTTAGAGACAGTAATTTAATAGCAGGGCCATTAATTAATTTCGTCTTCACATCAATGCTCTCTTTTATTTAAACTCCCATCCTGTAGCCACTGGGGTGCTTGAGCATCTGCAGAGCCTGCAAGAGCCCTGGACTGTGGCCAAGGGGAGGTTCGGTGTAGGTGACAGATGTCAGACTAACGTAGACATGACAGAACCAGCTCTAAGCTAGTTTGCTTGGGTAGCAGAAGTGGTTTACTAAGAGTAACGTGGTGCTTAGCCCAGGATGAACTACAACTGTCCATACTTAGCCCAGGCAATAGGGTGACCATGAACCTTTGGTAGCAATAATGAAATAACGCCCATTAAATAGATTTTAGGTACATAGATGCCCTAAACCCATCTGTTCTTCATCTTTGTTGATGAAAGTTTGTAAGAGTCATTGACCATGGAACCAGAATGGTGGTGAGACACTGGCACAGGTTTCCCAGAGAAGCTGTGGCTGCCCCATCCCTGGAAGTGTTCAAGGCCACATTGGACGGGGCTTGGAGCAACCTGGTCTAGTGAAACGTGTTCCTGCACACGGGCAGGGGGGTGGAACAAGGTGATCTTTAAGGTCCCTTGCAAACCAAAGCATTCTGTGATTCTAAAGTTCATTGTGTGTGTGATTTCCCTCTTCAGAAATCTCCTCACTGGACTACAAGGGTAAATTCAGTAAATGCACCCAAACATACGTGGCACATGAAAAGCAAATACTCAGAACTGCAAAAGCAAGGTTTGACATGACCCAGAGATCTTTTTAAATTTTTAGCCTGGTGAGGCCTGAAAAAATACAATTCAATACCAAGGAAAGAGGTCATGAAGCACTGTCAGGAAGATGTCTCCATCAGTAGCCCCATTGAACATCAAATTGATCTTTTGTTACCCCATGCAATTAACCTATGTAAATATGTGCTAATGACTTCATTTTATTATTATTTATATTATTAATTATAAGTAATTTCTTTCATTTGCTCATCAAGCTACATGAAGACACAAGCAAGCACTGTTTGTTGTAAAACCCATGCCTCATCTGAACTTTTGTGCAGGGAGATCTGCCTCAGTTTCTGATTCTTGGACTTCTAGTCCTTCTAGGACACATATATGGTAAAGAAACAGGAAGAAAGTTAAGCTCTGCATTTTTTTTCTGCAGAAGAGGAATGGTACTGGATTCCGCAGAGCCCCACTAAAGCTTAATTTTTCAAAGAAATAGGATTTAAGTTGCTAGTTGCCTTCAAGATCTCAAAACCCTCTTGAACTCCAGTGCCCGGTGTGAATTAGTCCCCTGCCTCTGCCTGTTACTGATCAGTATAAGAGCAATAGATTAGCTCGGGTGGTTAGAGCAGGGTGCTCACAGTGCCAAGATCACAACGAGTTTGATCCCCATACAGGCCATTTACTTTAGAGTTGGACTCAATGATCTTTGGGGTTCCCTTCCAACTCAGAATATTCTGTCATTCGGTGAACCTCATGACTGTAAGTGCTACAATTGTTGTGGTAGGTGCTCACACTTGTGGTAACAGCCGGGTGCAGGCTCAGCAAGACAAATCCCAGTCTTAGAGTTCTTTGCCATTAGAAGTAAACTTCATTACATTACTGCATAGAGCAAGATGGAAAACAACTTCTTGAGAATGGAAATACCCACATGGCTTCTGCAGAACCCTCCAGCAGCTCTGGAGCTCTTCATCCCCCCCAACCACACACATCAAAGGCACAGCCCTCTGCCTCAGCACCACGCGCTGTAGCGGTTTATGTGATGTCAGTAATTCTCTCCAGCAGCTCAGCAAGTCTGGCGAAGCCCAAGGCTACAGCCACCAGTTTTATGAGTGTAATAAGCAGAGTTTATTTCCACACCACAGCCATAAACATTTCCAGGATCCCAGCCACGTACACAGGGCACCTGAGACATCAGCAGCTGTCTCCAGCTCCACTTGACCTCCTGAAAAAGGAGGCACAGAAAATGCTATCCCAGCAGGCATTAATGCAGGTTAATTAAACCTAAACTGCTCAGCAGGGCACAGTGAATTGAGAAGCGGTGCTTCTGCGGACTGCCCAGTGCACCAGTCCCACCGTGGCATCATCATTAATGGTTTTCACAAAAGCCTCAGGGCTCATTTGCTTGACAAGAGCAAAGCAGTAATTTTACTGTTGAACACTTGCAAAAATGATGCCCTGACTGTTATCAAAAGTGACAGGCAAGTTATGTGAGCAGTTAAGTGAAGGTTACTTTTTAGGGCCAAACCTCTGAATAGATCAGACGTCAATTAGTTCATGCATGGAAGGAGGAGGGGAAAGAAAACAAAGAGGAAAAGGAGGAAGAATACAGAAGAAGGAAATAAAAATAGCAGTAAAGACATGGACTTAATTTGTTTCCCTGAGTCAGTGCTCTGAGGGATAGAAGGGGGAAAGGTTTCAGGATGGCAGCTGCCTGCATTCCCTGAGGAGCTCTGACCATGCCAGTCACTGGCAGCTGCTGCAGTTTAGGCAGTGCAGCTGGGCAGCAGGAAGGGGCTGAGGTTTTGGCCCACACGGGAAAAGCACCCTTCAACTGGTATATCCCACGAGGTTTTGGGGCTTTGGCTTTCCTTTACATTCCTCAAGAGAAACTTTCAAGGTCCAACAATTTGCTTCATTTATGCTATGGACACTTGAAGAGGAACAAAATCACCCCCAGGGTGAACCTCCCTGGGCCCAGTTCCAGTTCAAGATTTTCAGAACAAAAACTAGTCCTTGACACTCAGGAAAATTAAAGAAAAACTTTCGGTTTTGATAAGCTTTCCCTAATAAAATAAAAAAAATAGTGAAGTTACATATCCAATTTGGTTCACTCTCGATAAAAAAAGCTTGGGTTTTCACCTTCAAATTACTTTCTTTTCAAAATTTGAGTTACACTGGGCTACTAAAGGGAAAACTGAAAAGAAAAAAACATGGCATACTAAGTTGCAGTCAAAACTGAAGTCTTTGTTTAAAAATAACATTGTTTTTGTTTTCTCATACTGAAAAGCAATACTTCTCTTATGAAACACAAAAAAGTGGATGAAGTCACCCCCACACCAAAACATCCTATCCATCATGCTTCACCTGATGGCAAATGTGAGGAAAAGGAAGAAAATGGAACTCACAGACTGCAAACTGACTCATGACCAAGGGTTTGGAGGAGCCACCTGGCTCAGACAGAGACTATCACATCCCATCACCTCAGGGTGAGGAACCAGAGAAGTCCTGTCCCTGCCCTGTGTGTGTGATACCTAAGGGTTCAGGAGCTAATAATTGTTACTGCTACAGCTAGTTGCTGGATATATTGCTCTGCTGGGTTTCTTTACATGGAGCAGCACAAGCCCAGTGGTTCTCTGAATTTTGTGGAGAATAAGATTGATGGGGAAGAGGGCGAGGAATAGGATTCCCCAGAAGTGAGACTGGGAATATTAAGGCTGTAGACAACAAACTGAATTCAAAGGTATAACTAGATGTTCTCTTGCAGCTTATGGTTTTAGAAACAGTTTGGGTCACAGTTTGAGAAACAGGTTTTTGCCCCGACTGCCCACTCCCCTGTCTCCCACCCAGAGCAGCTGCCAACAGTGCAGGACATTTGGTCTCAGCTAAGGTTACCCAGGTGGGGTGACAGCCTGCTGGCAGGTACACCCAGGGACACCAACACCAAGCCCCAGCTCCTGCAGCCCTGTGCCAAATCCCATCAGGCTGCACCACACTGGGATGCACTGAGACAGCTCACTGGCAGCGAGATTAAAGCACACCATTATCTATTTCCAGATAGGTTCAATTCTGGACCTATCAACCTTGACAGGACCATAAATACTTGTAGGGCTGGACTTATGCTGGGTGAGTCTCTGGGGTTTGGGGTGGAAATATTGCAAATGGGAGCTTATTTGTCCAAATTCCCAGTCTCCCCATCCGTCCTCTTGACACCACTTTCCGCCTTCCAAGACCTTTATCTCCCAAAGACGGGTCAGCATTTCGCCTACTGGTTTGCACCTGGAGCACACCCTGGCTTGGTTGGTATAATAAGACCTCATGCAGGCAAGGACTCAACCTTACAGAGAGTGCCTGTTGGTTTTCTGATCACATCCCGGGCTGGCTGTCAGGCTCCAAAGGCAACAGGATTTATTGCACTGAAACGCAGCAGCAGCAGCCGCCCGTGAGGAGCCTACGGAGCTTCATGCACAGGAATAAAAATTTCAGGGCCGCTTGGAGATATGAAATATTTCTTAATTACTTTCTGTTCCAGCACAGCTTGAGGATTTTGCTGCTGCTGTCGTTCTCGGAGCTTGTTTGGTAGCTTTCGCTTTTTTTATTTCTTTATTTTTTCTAAAGTGTAACTGGTAGAAAAGCAGTGTTAATGCCATTGTCCATGCTGCAGCTCATAAAAGACTAGCCATGGCTTTGCCTGCGGACTGACTGCTCGTGATGGAGGCTGGCACAGAGAGGGTGCCAGCCTCTGTCAGCACGGGATCATTTACCTCATGCTGAAACACATTAAAATCTCCTCCCCTGAGACATTTTTCCATAATGGCTTTGCAGAGAGGTGCATCACTGCAATGCTTAAAAGAAGCCTGGACAGGCTCCTCTACTGATTCTCCTCCAGTCCTGCCAGATCATGTATTGCACTAATGCCCCTGCTGCTCACTAACATTTGTCCCTTGGACGGTGATTCCTGAGGCACAATTTTCCCAATCACCCTTGAAACAAGTCTCCTTTTTTCTCTGCCTAATGTCTGCCCCTCAAACAAATAGGATGCTTTACACTGCCAAGGCCAACAACATCTGAGACACAAAAGGTCTGGTAGGTGCAAAATTAAATTTGTTTCTGGGCTGTTGCTCACCGGGTCCTGGGAGAGAAAGGGGGGAAGTCTCCATGGGAAATCAGAAAGCCCGGATACTGAACCCTGTTCCTCCCATCGTTCAGGCTCTGCCCTAACACTCCCTTGCAGCCAGGCTTGCAGCAGCAAAGGGAAGCTGCCAGGGCACAGGGAGCTGAGCACTATTGAGAGCTTTCTCCTCTCAAAAACACTTTGTAAAGCTCCTCTTTTGCATCAAGCATCAGCCAGCAAATAGCTGAACTGCAGGAGGTGTTTTGGGTAGAGGGGTGTAAACACCAGGCTACATGGAGAATACTGAACACCAATGGTTGTCTCCTCCTTGCCTCAGGATCAAGGCCAGCTGGGATGCGTCTCAAGGCAGACCAGACACGGCTGCATGGCCCCGTGCTGAATTCTTTCACACCCACACACCTCTTTTTGCTTCCCCCGGCCCCTGCAGTGCTGTAATACCGGCTCAGAGCCTCCCCTGCATCCCCAGAGGCCAGAAAGGAGAAAGAAGCATACTGCTGTGGTAACCCCAGTTCAACTTCTCCCAGCAATTCTTCTGGCTGCTCCTGGGTTGTGTCTTGCACCAGGCAAACGCAAGACCCAGAAACACAGCAAAAAGACTCCAGCTACCCTCATTCTGCGCAGTTGAAGAAGGAATGACTTTTCATCACATCTACACATCCCCTTTTTCTTCTACTTCACACGTAAACTGAGAACAAGGCAGCACTGGAATTCAAGTCTTCCCCCACACCCCATGCCACAGTTAGTACACCAGTTTTCAACCAGGGGATGTTGGATGTATGATTATAAGATGTAAACCCCTGGACACAACCTTAGAACACGCAGCCTCCAAAGCAGAGAATTGGCACACGCAGGACTTGCTTCCCTGTTACCAGACTTGCTCAGATCTTTGTTCCTAAAAATGACACTTTTCTTCCAGCTTAACAGGTTGGGGAGGACAGCAGGGGTGGCAGCTGGACGGAAAAGAGAATGACAATTTTGCCAGGACAGCCCAATGACCGTGGTAGGACTTGTTTTTTAATCTTTTCTAGGTTAAACACAGGCAGTTGTGTCTTGTTATATTACATTATATAATATGATTTGCTGATATAGTTTGATAGGTTGAATCCAAGAACATCATGACTCATGTAGGAAATTGGAAGCCTCCTTGTCTCCAGAATAGTGTTTCCAAAAGCTAGAGTGAATCAAATTGATTGTATTTATATAGTTATTTTTACTGTTTAGTAAATAACTATTTAGTAAGTTATTTTTAAAGTCTGCAAGGAAAATCTCCCCAGATTTTAGAGCGGGAGAAAAGCTAAAAGCTTGGGTGCAACAGATCCTCAAAAATTGAATATTTTTAACAAATTTTGCAAAAATGGAAAAAGCAGAGCAGGGAGTGTCACCAAAGGTGTGTCAGGACTCCAGGGCTGCAGTCCCTGGATCCAGCACTAGCTTCAGAGAATGGCAGCTTTTCCCTGCAAAGCAGCTTGGCTGCCGAGGGGTTCCTTGCTTTGGGAGCCAAATGCTTTTGACAAAAAAAGCCTGAGCTTTTCTGAAATCCTCCTCTTTAGCATCTGGCCATCCTGGTTTGCCCAGACAAGAAGACATGCTTGACAATAGCATTGTAAATCTTAATTAAGATCTGTAAACTATAGATAAAAAGGATTATATGAGTACACAAGTATCAGTACCCAGTATAGCCCCTGAGAACCACACACTTTCATGCAGCACCATGCACAGTGGCATTGAGAAATGTACGAATGTCACAGCATTATTGATTTGGTAGCTACTATAAAGCTCCAGGATCCCTGGCAATAAAAACATGATAATGAGAAGTAGCCAGGATAGCACTATTTCTGCAAACAGTATTTGCATTCCCTGGGACCAGAGCATAAGCTGTATTTATTGATAGAGAGGTGAGGGCTGGTTTGAATGCAAAGGATTAGCCAAGTTCATTTTGCAGAAAATGTGGTGGCTGTGGTTTACCTTTTTAGCACTGGCTGCAAGGTATCAGAAAAAAAAAAAAGAGCAACTCATCCAAAAGCAAGTGCTGCAAAACACAACCCAAAAATATCAAAAGAGAATATATATGCTATTTGTTTTTTTGGGATTAATTTTTCTGTTAGGTGAAGCCATCAAATTCTCAACAGCTAAAGTACCAAAACCTTGGTCTATTTATACTCAGGATGTGCACAACCTCATTAGAAGGTGAAGGAAAAGCAGCATGTTGTATTGCCCTAATGAGTAGTTATTATTTAATGAAAAAGAATATAAAATATTACTTTACAGAAGCCCGAAGTGTTGGAGATTTCTCTTGAGAGGGCAATATAATGTAATTAAGGCCAAGTGCAGTGACTAAAAGAGCTACCTCAGTGATGTATGTTGTCTGATCCTGCTCCCCCAGTCCTGTGTAAACGAGGACATGGCTATAACAGGCTGCCTCTCACGATTTACCTTAGCAGGGTATTTCCAAAAGCAGAAAGAAGGACTGTTTGTAAACACCATTCGGTCTCCTACGGAGAGAAAGAGAAAAGATGCTGCTGTGCTTTAACAGGGGCTACGTGAAACAAATGGCTGCTTTGCCTCTGCAGGTCATTAGCATAGGTACAGCCATAAATTTTGTTGTTCCCTACTGCTGCCGCTGCAGAAATCCTGCTGAAACCGTCCTTTGAGCTCGTGGCATTTTGGACAAAAGGCATCCTCGCCATGCACTGGGGACTCTTGCGAAGCCTCACTTTACACCTCTGCACTTGGTGAAACACAGCCTGGAGCTGCATCTTCCACTTCTCCTGCCTGAGGTCCCAAGTGCTCAGCCCTACTGAGATGTTCAGTGCTCAGGCTTTGATGGAGATGGGGCAGTTTGCTCTAACATCTCAAAGCCTGCAAACTCTATTTTGCCTTTTTTTTTTTAATTTATTTTTTTTTTTGTTCCCCTCATTAAACGAGTTTTTCTTGCTTCATTTATCTCTTTTTTCAACGGATCTCTCTCCTGGCTGCCACACATGTTCCACATGGCAGGAAATAAAAGAAAACTTTCCTTTGGTAATGCTGTGCAGGCAGAGAACTTTTGTATTAGAAAGAAAAAGGCAGAAAGCAAATTCTTCCAACGTTGCTTGCTTGGAAAAGCTTATAAATCCTGCTGGCACAAAGTTTATAGTCCTCTGCAGAGATCTCAGCTGGCTGATTTTTTCCTGTCTCTCAGGCATAAATACCATGTAAATTCTCTTAAATTACTTGGTAACTGAAAAAGATAGGCTTGGCAAATACCCTGTCACTACACAACAAAGTAATTACATATTCTGCATCCAGGTACTAATTATATTGCCTCCCGATTACTCAGTGATTACACTTCAAAGTAATTACCATGACACCTGGGTACTCTGGGTGATAAAGTAGCAATAGTCCTATATCCATTCTAGGGGGAATTGATTTCCCTATAAACAGCTTTCCCCAACACTTTGTATCAAAACAGATCTGGAGATCTTCCAAGAAGTGGAAGTGTAAGAAAGGGAATATACCCTTTCTCCCAGAATACTGGTGGGGTGCAGATCTTCCTCTATTGATCAGTGCTTGAAGATTTCTGAAAGCAAGAAACTCATTTAATGTCAAAAGGAGACAAAAGTCGCCAGGGCAAAATCCATAGTGAGGAGTCAGGAGGCTCTGAAGACTAAAAAGAGGTGATATGGTGGCTCCAGAGAGCAGGGGACAAGTGTTCAGTGTGTGGTAGCACCAAGAGTGACAACCCAGCACTGATCCACACCGCAGCTCTACTACAGAAGCAGTCAAGCCTCAGGACTGCAGCTCCAAAACCAGAAGAGCTTGTGCCATGTGGCCGAGCCTGACACCTTCCCCAGGGTGCTGATGGCACCAACACATGGGATATGTCCCCAGGCATCAAACCACCACAGTGCAGACGAATTCCCGAGCACAGGAAGGCTCAAAACACTCACACTTGCAAAGGCACGGCTTATTGTCCTCCTGGGATTCCAGTAACCAAATCATACTGCTCCTCCGTGCTCAGCAAGTAATTTTTTTGAACATGTTAAATAAAGCAGAGGGGAAAAGGGAGGAAAGGATTTTCTAAAACAAAGACTACTGCCACCCACAGCTCCTGCTTGCCTTTCCCGTCACTTCCTGCAGCTCATTTCTGACCATATACATCATTCCCATTCTCTTTGCATCCCAGAAAGATGACCCTTTTTAATTGCAGCGAGTGTAAGACGTTTGCCTCTGCCAACCTTTTCAGATCAGTCCTGAAAGCTCTGAAGCAACCTGGGCAGCATTTTAAGAGCTCAGAATTCTGGCACTGTCCCTTAACAACACTAATGCTGATGTTAATAGGTTAACATGTTAAATATTTCCTCTTTCTTGCTGAAGCCAAATGAGAAATATTCCAATTACAGTATTCCCGTGGAGTATCCCTGCTCACTCAAGTTATTATATGTCAGGCTGTAACCATGACATATCTGCCTGCTCTAGGCCAAGACCACAGCTCTGCAGAGTTTTTGTTTTGTGCCTGCACTGTGCCTGGTCCAGGACAGGGGATCCTCTGGGAGATCACAATGCAATTCATAAATAAAGTCTCTAAGCTTCTCCCCACCCTGTGCTGGAGCAGTTCTTGTCTCCCAGCCCACAGTACCATCTGAGCTAATTTTTCCCTGATTACACACAGGTCTTACCTACAGCTTACTGAAGTAGATGGGAATTTTCCACCGATTTGAGCATATACAGGGTCCAGTCCCTAGAGTAATTTCCAGCTAAATAAGGTACTCAAGGAAATCACCATGACAGTTCATTAATAAATCTTATGATGAGTTTATTGTATACAGTGGAGGAGGGGGGAAGGAAGAGAGAAACTGCATACTGACTGAAAAAACATGCACTTGCCTGTTAAAAGAAGCATTTCCCTGAAGTGAATAATAATTATCAACAAAAAGTGGTCCAGTGTGTGCTTCTGAGGAGCAAAATTATTTGCTACTCTGCAAAAAACCCACAGTTACTGGGCTTGTATTTCTGCATCTGATCACAGCTTTGGAGATCTGGCATCACCATGCCTGTAGGACATGGCTCCAGGCAGACATGCCATAGCAAAGCTCTGTCCAGCAACCATCAGTCCCATTTCTAGGGGCTTTGATTCTTCCCTCCTTTACATCAGTGGAAGGCAATAATCTGCATGGATGATGACCTTATGTTACCACTGGGAAGACAGATTATCCAGCTTGTACTAGAAGCTGTGAAGGTGGATAATCAGGTCAGTTCAGCCCTCCCTGACCTTCCTTGCTCAAGCGGCAGCATCTTGTTTTTCTGCCCTCTCCACATGTATCTGCTTCTGTGGTTTGAGCAAGACCATTCCTGACTAAACAAAGGAAGTTGGCAAAGACAAAATATGATCCAGTTCTAGAATTTACAGAGGAAGTTTTCCATTTACAGACTTTAAAAGGAAACAATATTCACCCAGAAGTGTTTCAGGCTGGAATTCCCCTTAAGAGAAAACAATAAAAGCGACACAGTCCTATCAGTCAAGATGCACAGACATATTCTCACAAGCCTTAATTAAGAACATTCTCCTTCGGCTTTGCTGGCCACATCAAATGTAGCAAAAATTATGACCTTCCTCTTTGGCAAGACCTGGAGAGACTTGGCTGGCTGAACCTGAGCAGCAGCTTCTTCCTGCCCCAAACTGTGCTGTGAGGAATGGTGAATACTGACATCTCCTTCTGTACTTGGGCTGACCTCAGCCTGCTGGGAAGCCTGATCACTTCCAAAAATGATCAGAGTTGGACACAGACCACATTTTAACCTGCTTCACATCTTCCCACACCCGTGTCAGCCACTCCAGCAAAAAGAATTCCAGACTTGTCCTTAGAAAATAATTTTCTCTTTGTGTACCCATCAGCAAGCAGGCAACATTGCTTAAGCTTCTTGCCAAAAGGAAGGTGTAATCCCTGCCTGGCTTCTGTCAAACCTCAAAGTCCCTGGTCAGCTCCTCTTTAGCAAGCAAATCTGAACTGGAAGGATCCAGCCTGTGGCACTGCTAAATGGATGGTAAGAGGCTCCGTGCCTGGAACATGCCGTTTCACCCTTCGTGTCAAACATATTTGACCCTATTAACATTTTATCTGCGTGCCAGAGCAAGAGCAGGAGACTTGGCAACCAGTCAAGAATAATCTTTCCTGGCACACGGTACCGTGCTGCAACAACTCCGATGGACTTAGGGACAGGTGACTGGCAGGAGGGAAGAGATTGAGGATGGAGATATGGAAGACAGGAAGAGGAAGAGGGAGCAGGCAGGCCCGGGACAGGGACCATGAGATTAAAAGGTGTACACGTGTATGACTACACGTCTAAATTTTCCATTGCCATGGAATCGTGGAGTTGTTTCCTTCAGACAGCAGCTTAGTAAGTAGCTGTCTGCTCTTCCCTTTGTGACTCTGGTCTCTGAAAATAGAAGGTACTAGAACTTATCTGCACAAGACATCTGATCATTGGCCAGTGTTCACACAGCACTGAGAGAGGAAAAAGCTTCTCCCAGCAAAAGATCCCCCACTCACAAGAACCTCCTGAGCACAGGAGAAATGGAAAACAGCAAGTGTAGCTGAGACAGTGCAGATGCCATGGATCAGTGATGATGACGTGCTCAGTCTTGGACAAACTCAGTAGTGGAAGGGAAGGATTGCTCATACTTCATCATGAGATTTGGCATGGCTTAATCAAAGGAATCTGATGGAAAAAGTACCCCATCTTAGTTACTTTCAACTGAATGTCCACAAAACTTACTCTTGGGAATTTGCACCCCAGAGTGAGAGTAACAGAAGGTGCAAGTGATCAAATTTGGGGAGCACTGGATAAGTATCAAGAGTGAATACAGATTCCTCCCATCAGCTGAGGAGATTCAATTCCTCAGTGGGAGAGAAGAACAGGTTAAATGGAACATGCACTCAGACATGCAGGTTTCTCTAGGACCCATCTTCACAGACTCAATCCAGGACCTCTTACATATCCAAATGTGAAATTAAAATAGAAAACTTACAATGAATGGTCTTCTGATACAGTCAAATACCTTAGCACTGGGATGAGATTAGTTAGTATAATTTCTATTCACATTAATTAATTGGAACACCTAGAGTTTCAAGAATAGCTCTGCAATTGCACTACTTAAATAACTTACAGTATTACCAGCTAAGGCAAAAGGGAAGGATGAAGAAGCTAGTGATTAAAAGCTGTGCTTTAATGAGAGAGCAGTCCAAATTTTACAGAATTCATCACTACAAAGCCAAACTGAGGCAAACCATCAGACTGCTAGCAGAACAGCTGGGTTTGTCAGGTTGGGGGACAGCAGCAGTGTGATGACAGGAGGGTCAATACCTGCCACCAGCTGTATGACTCCCTGGATTCATTAGTGTAACAAACATCATACCAGGAAATTGAAATAGCAGCCATAATGTAGAAGAAGAGGAAAAATGAAAGGGAGCTCGGGAGAGCATCCTGATGAGGAGAAAGAGAGGAGTCTGTAGAATGAGGACAGCCAGAAGTCAGAGCACACATGGCCCTCTGCAGCATTTTCCTCCTGGAAGTAAACTCCCTCGGCTCACCTGCTTTCCTAAGGGAATGAGTCATGGCAATGCAGTCATTGCTCCATGTGTGCATCTTCCCTACCCATTTCAGCCTGATACCACACAGTGGCACAGTCCCAAAGACATGGCCATCCCACGTGTTTCACAAAACCAGGAAGGCAGGGATGTGCTGGGAGCAGCTGGTGGCAATGGGGTTACCGAGCGTGCAGCCCTCAGATATTCCTTATTAGCCTTCAGAGAAGCCACACAAGATGTTTGACTCCAGTGTTTGGTTGCTTCTGGAAAAACAGCATTTCTTTACTAAGATTTCTGTGAAGTTCTGCTGCATCCCTGTGGCCTCATGCAGGGTATAAGAGATTCAGCTAATCTGCACCTTGAGGATCCTCAACAATATGAGGAGTCAGAGCAAGCTGCTGCCAGAGGACTTACTAAGCCATGGAAGTGTCATCATATGAAGTTGAAGAAATCACCAGGTTCTCCCAAATGAATTTTTGCTGGTGAATTAATAATGTTCCAGCATAAGAGCAACAGAAAATGTCTGTCTTTAATTTCTTTTTCTCTCTGATTTATTAACAGCATGGAAATACAAGCATGGCACAACACTATGGTCAACTCCCAAATCCCCATTCTTCTTATAATTCAGGGAAATTACATTTTTTTTCAAACCCAACTAGGCATCAAAATCAGTTCCAGAATGTGAATGTGTGCCCTAGAGATGCCAACAGCTTCAGAGCAAAGCAAGTACACATAACACCTAAATTACCTTTAATAACATGCAAGGGAGCACAGAGACAGACTCCACCAATCTGAATCCTCCTCTCAACACAATTAATTCAATCCTAACCCTGTAAAGTAAGTTCTTGAAAAAAGAAAACATAGTTCCTTACCCCATCCCTAGAAATCCTACTTGTAAAATGAATATATTTATCCTCTTGGTGAAACAGAGGAGTATCCCCTTGCCTGTTGTGCTTATCTCCCGCCTTGCAGCACAGCCAGCTTCTGAGCTGTGTGATTTAGCATGTAGGTCCCAGATCAGGGAGGCTCAGAGGGGAGGCACTTTTGAAAACACACTTCAGCGCAGTTTGCAGTGGTCTCTCCTCAGCAAGCCTCTCAGCTGCTCCTTCAGCCAGCTTTCCTCTCTGTTCATTTATTTGCCCTTGTCAGTTCTTCAAAATGAAACTCTGTCCCATTCAGTGATTTCCCTGTCTAGGCTGACTTGGGGAGAAGTTCTGGAACAACAGCAAAAGACAAGAAGCTCCACAAGAAGACTAAGCTTTTTTTCATGCCCTACTCATGTGTAATGAATCTGCATCATCCCACTGCAACTGCAGGCTCATAAAGATACAGTTCAGTGTTTCCCTCTTATTCACACTGATGATAATACGACTAATTGTAGTCTTCCTGCCCATGGAAAATTGAATGAAGAAGGAAATCTGCATACTGACTGAACACGCTGCCAGGGAGAATAATAAATGAAAATCAAAGGCCCGGTTCCCAGATGACTGTATGCAAAAGAATTCTTTTGCATGAGCATTCACACTTTCAATCACCACTGGAAGTCTGCCGTGGATAGCATTTTTTCTGGTGAAAATGATACAACCATTTGATCTTCCTCAGAAGAAAATCTGTGATGTTCAAGAGTGCACAAAATCTCACCCTTCTCAAAGCACCCAGGCAGCAAGGCTGAGAGGAACCCAGCTCTGGGTGCATGAATTCCACACTCAGCATCCCTTGGTATCAGCCTGATTCATGTGATGACTTCGTGAAAGACAGATAATTATGTAGATTGGGATTATTTATTTACATAGCCCTGTCACATTTGGAATGGAACTGGAGCCCCCGATCTGTTCAAATTCCCTTGCACGGCTGAGGTAGAGGTTCCCTGTCAGAACACATCGAGCCCGCGCCTGTCACGCTCCCTCTCTCTGGAAGTGAAAGGACATTATTCAGGCATGAATCACCCGAATCAGAGCAGTGTCTGTCCCAGAAGCCTGCTCAGCTCCGAGCCACACTGCACTGCTGCTGTCGGTCACGACGGCGGCGTTATGGAAGCACAGCTCCCTGCAGCAGCCACATCACGTGCTGGAGCATGGATCACACCAGCCCACGGAGTCTGACAGCAGCCTGGTATTCGACTGGTCTTTCAAGAGAAAAGCAGAACAAAGCAATACTGCAGCTCAGATGAGGTTTCACAATGAACCATGCCCGGGTCTCATTGCTGCCTCCTAAAAGCAACGTGACCAAATGCTGGTGGTGGGTTTTTCCATCTAGGCTTTCCATATAGACTCCTTTCTCCTCTTTTTTTTTTTTTCAAAAAGGCACATATATAACCTTCCCAAAAGCTCTGGGGAGCCACCTTCCTCATATTATGATCTACATCCTTCCAAGGAATGGTTCAGAAGTGAACAGGACACTCTTCACTTTGCAACTCTATAGAGTTTCCCGATTATCACCATTGCACCAGAGCTGCCAACTTCCCTACTTTTGAAGAGTAAGGGATAAAGCATGGAGGCAACTGGAAGTGAATCTCCTGATACAACTAAATGTAATGCTTTTTTAAGACATCTCAAATAGCAAAGTGTTACTTGGGTCATCTTTACACCCTCCCCATCCCTCTGCCCATCATCCTGGGAATGCTGGACAGAGCAGCTATCAGGCTGTTGTGATTTATGCTGCCCACAACCAGCTTTTTGTGATTTTGACATTCGATTTATTGGATTACAGACTGGCCCGAATATTCCCTTCCAGTTTTCTGCTCATTTATACAAGAAGACACCTATTTAACTCTTTAAATCAGCTCACTCTCCTTCTCGCATCACTGGAGCAACGCCAAGGGGACTGAGCTGAGGCTACAATTTGAACTTACATGAATGAAATGATCAAGTGTCCAGAGTGCTACAGGGACAGTAGAAACTGTATACATTTGGAGGTGCTGGAGAAGCCTTCTTCCCAAAGTATCTGACAGTTACATTCCTCATTAGCTTTACTAACCTCCCATCAGCTCTACAACCCAGTGAAGCAGAAGGGTCAAAAGCAGAGCCAGAGGAAGACTGAAGCACAAGATACCCAACAGGGAGGAGGTGTTGATCTCACGCACAACCTGCCTGCACTCAGAAGGGCAACTTCACCTTGGGACCTGGGCTCCTGCATCCACAGGCTGATGTTCCCTCCCCACCCCCTCAGGTGCTCACTGCCCGTGGGCACGCTTCCAGCACGTTACTAATTTGAGCTTGTCTCTCCAGTTCACTTCACTCATTTGCTGTGGGGTGAGATTAAAAAAAAAAAACAAACTAAACAACAAAAAACAGAAGAAAAATAAATCTAGAAAGGAATGTATTTTTACTTCATGCTGGCCAGAGCTCAAGCAGGAGTGGGACATCCTCTGCACATACATCTTTCTGAAAGTGGAAGAATCACTTATTCTCTTCTCAGTAGTAGAGTGGGGACAGGAGGACCATATTTTTTAACAGCTAAGCATGTTCCTTCTGCCTTAAGCTCAGCATCAAGGCTATAATTAGGGTCAGACAAATGGTCAGTGTTGGTAGCCACATGTGGAGGACAAGCTTCTATCCACCTGAGAAGGCAGCATCTACCTGGTGCTCTTCCAGTCCTACTCCTTTCCCCGCTGAGGGATTACTGCCTCTGCCATAAAATTCTCATCACGACAAATTCTGAGCAGCCTGTTGTGACAGGATCACTCTGAGCGCTGCGTGCCCAGCGCCAGCTCATCCAGCGATGCTCCAGGTCAGGGCTTACCTGCCTCCCTCCATCCTCCTTGGGTGCATAAACATTTCAGCTAAACATGGAAATGACAACACAAAGTCTCCTTTCCTGAAAGCAGATGAGACAAAGAAAGACAACTGCTACAAAACCTGTTCCTAAAACTAGCTCCCCCGAAGAGGGAAGTGCATAATTTATGATGTTTCCTGGCAAACTCAGGGAAAGATTTTCAATGAATGAAAAAAAACCCTTATTTACTTCTCCATTGTTGTAATGTATTATTTATCCCAAAAAATATATTGTTTAGAAATGTATATATATATATATATATACACACACACTTATTTGGTTTTCTTTTGGAACCAGAGGATGGGAGTGTTAATAAAAATTACATCTGGATTAAAACACTTAAGACACAGCCTTTCATTTTGGGTGAAATCAAAGGTTTCAGATAGACCAAACTGAGTATTTCTGAAGGGTTTCACTGTCACCTCCAAAAAAAGTTCTGTTAACTTATCAGCGTAAGATTCTCCTTGATTCTTCTCAATCAAAACCAAAAATCTGTCCCTCCTAACCCCTCCTTGCTAGATGGTGTTTTATCTTCCCCCTTCCATACCATGCCTAACTGAAAGAGGCATGAATTTGTTGCTAGCACAGCCAGCTGGAGAACATGAAAAGCTATGAAACACTGATGGAGAAACCAGGAAAACTTTCTGAGGCTTTCTGATACCACCACAGGCTAGTAGAAAAATGGTGAACATGCAATTAAAAAAATTAAAAATTAAATTAAAACAAAAAAAAAGCTGGGGGGGAATCACAGAAAAAGCTGTGCAAGGGCTTTAAAAATTCAAAACATTTCAGCTCTACGGTTGGACCCAAGGGAATGTTCTGAGTAGAAATGCATCTGAATGGGACCTTCAGACTGGCCCTGTGAGAGCAATTCCACGTGGTGGAACATTTTATATTCTTTTGCCAGAATGCTGGTTTGTATGCGACCTGCACACTGAGCAGTAAAACTTTTACACCACCTTTCATTTTATCCCAAGACAGGAATGCTTGAATTGTTAGCTATATCACCAACATTTTTAACAAAATAATTCTTGTCCTCATGACTTTATTCCATCACAGTTCCATTAGCCTAAGGCAGTTGTAACAAACTAGTATGCAGAATGATTTCCAAGCACTTGCAGCTAAAGAGATAATAGTAAGTTTCCCTCCCTTCCTTCCTTCTTTCTTCTTTCCCTCTCTAAATGACAGATAAATAGAGAGACAGACAGACATCCACCCTACTGATTGGGATATTCCTTCCTAATTTTTCTTGCAATATGGCAGATCAAAGAAGTTGGCAGATGGCTACTATCAGGATATCATTGTGTTTGTGCCTTGTGCAAACAGAAATTCTTGACTGATCTAGTCACAATGGAAATTAGTTTTGTTGAGTGCTTCTTCCCTCCTAGTGAACATACTGGGAATCTTATCCTAAACTCAGTGTACAGACATAAAGGAGAATCTCCATGCAGGGTGGTCATGCTGGTGTTAATGCAGCTCCCAGAGGTTGTTATTTCCTTGTTCTCCAGGGCTGGATGAGTAATTGGATTATTTTGTTTGTGGGTCAGCCCTGAAGTTACCTTCACAACAAGTCAGTTCTCCAGCCATGAGGGAAGGAATGATTCTTACTCTGACAAATCTGGGCTGCAGCTGCACTGAGAGTACAGGCGTTGGGAACAGAACATGTAACCTAACAGGCAACCAGTCACTCCCTCTGCCTCTCTCCCTGGAGATGCCACAAAGTCATCTTGGCAGGCTGGAGGCTGCTGCAAGCAAAGAATGATTTGTATTACCACTGCAGAGATTAGATGTCATGACCAAAACGCCAGGGGGAACAATGGACTGCAACGAAGCGCCCAGACAAGCCATGAGTGCAAGGACCAGCCCTGGGATAACAAGGGGGTGTTGCAGAACCTCTTCTGAGTGACATGACAGAGCAGCAGGGGAAAAGCCCTGTGCAGCGTTTCCCTGATGTCTAGTTGCCTCTAACTAGCACTATCAGTCTCTAAGTGTCTTGAGCCAAACAGCACTTGTCCTGCTCCTTCTGCTGCTTTGCCGTGTCCCACCCCAATGACGCAGAATGCGCCAGTCAAGAGTGGAGAAGCATCATGGTTGCCTAGGCAATGCCTTTGCCACGAACAATAAATAAGATAAAAGACAAAGGTTTGGGTTAGCAGCATCCAGGGGTCTGTATAAGACTCACCACTGCAATACCTCCCTACGGAAACGCGTGCTCCTCGCTGTGCACATGTACACATACACACAGACACACACCGGTGCATTCCTTCTGCCTTTCACTGCGGGAAACTGCCTCTTCCAGCTCACTCGACAAGTAAAACAGAAGAGAGGGAGAAGAAAACACATCCAAACCCACATTCAATGGAACTCACTCCTTCCCACATCTTCACAAATGACTGACAAGTCACGGGAGGAATCCAAGACCCTAAGACAAGGAGTTCAAGCCTCCGGTGTTGTGAACCACTGCAGTGAAACCTCTTACATTCAAATGCGATGGGAAATAGTCTCATATACACATATCAAAACAAGAAGCAGGACACCAGCTCACCACCCTGCTCAAAGTGGGTTTCTCTCAAAGGAAGGCGCTGCAGACCGGCACTCGCTGCGGGCAGGCAGCCACTGCCTGGCCAAGCGTGATGGTGTGGCTCGTTTTTCACTCTGACACCACTGCAGGCTCCACAAGGCTCCTTGACTTGCAAGGTGATCAGAATATTGAGTACGATACTGCAGTAGCGAGCCTGGCACCCAGCACGGCATTGGAGCGGCTGCCGCCCTCCCCTCCCCGCCCCCTTCCTCTCTGGCATGCAAGGAAAGAAGGAAAAAGAAGGAAGAACAAAACCCCCCCAGTGACAATGAGATTCCAGGCGTCCAACGCCCCCTCATACATCTTCGGAGAAGAGACCTTGGCTCCATTGTTTGTGGTCCTTCGTCTCATTTGACAGATGCCAGAGAGTGTCCGTCAGTCCGCGTTCCCCAGCACACCCCCCCTTTTTAATATGCATACTGATTCTACGGAAATGTAACCCCAGCAGTACATTTTAACAATGGTCTTGCTGCAGGGACACTGCAGTCCTCCTCTGCCCGTTACTATGCAAATAAAGTTCCTGGAAGGAGCAATAAGTCATCATCTGGCTCACATGGTACAGCCCATGGCTTGGAACAGCTGCTGGGGTCAGCTCCTGGGGCGTGACCCAGCCTTACCCTCCTCACCCCATTCACCCTCAAACCCTCAGTAGCTGTGAGATGGGAACAGCACTGTCCTGATTGGCAGCCTAATGTCCCACCTTAAATCTGAAGCCAGTCCTAACTGATACCGACAGAACCCCGTGGAGGCTGAGTTTTAGTCAGGGAAATACCGCAGACTTGAATCTCCAAGGGCACGGATTAATCAGTTGCCACAAAACGCACCTAATAGCCACAACGACTATGAACTTGTTGCTTGCCGTACTCCTTCTACTGATCTTTTCTTTGCTCTGCTGCCTCTCCTCACTCTGTCCTTGGGTCTCGTGGATCATTTCTCCTGTCCCATCTCCTATCTGGAATATACTTCAGCCACAAGCTTCATTCCTGCCTGTAGCTCTCCTGCAATGAAGGGTGAGTCATCAAAAACACCTTCAGAAAAACTTTACTTTCACTTGTGAGCTTCTTTACCTCATGCACTTAGGGAGGTTGTATGCAGAACAAATTATTTTTCTTATTTCTTAGGGTTCCTAAGAACTCCTATCATAAATTCAGTTTGGGAGAGTCAGTGAAAGTCAGTCCCACAAGGGTTAAAGGTCCAGTGGCCTATTTTCGTTGTATTTCTGAGATGCAGAAGCATGATCAAATATCTTCAGGATACTTAAGTGAGGTCCCCATTCATCTCAGTTCTTTTTATTTCTTTATTTAAACTAAATAAGATGTCTCTGAAAAGCATTTAAATTTGCATAAATATTGTGGAGAAGAAAATTTCATGCTGCTACCTGACTAATCAGTTACACGCTAGCAACCAGCAGTGACAGCCCAGCAGAGGTGCGGTTCTCTCCCCCTCCCACCTGTGTTAGTTTTTCTGGATAACTCCTTATAGATCAGCTGAATGACACTGCAGAAATTTCCATTTCAAATTAAAAAAAAAAAATCATTTGCTGATTCAGTTTTAGAAAATGTTTGTAATAGGTTTCAATGTCAAAAAGGCACCGTTTCATTGACCGGATCTGACTCAAGAATATGAAACTAACGCATCTTGTTGTTATTCCTTTCAGTGGCAAATGAGTGTTACAATAATTAAGACTGAGAAAACAGATTATTGTTATAAATACCTGATAGCAGATATTTGGAAGTCATAAATGTCTCTCTGATGTGAGATGGGGATTGACAACATAATCAGCTCTCTTGCCCTTCTGCAGCAAAAAAGTGTATTTGTGTGCACTACAAGTCTCCTCCTTCCCCCAGTCCTTCCCACTTTTGGAGTTGCTCAGGAGAGCTCATTGCTGCCTGTGGTGAATCAAAATGTGTTATCATTAGGCTCAACGTGTTACTGAGTAAATTAAATGTCACACTTTTGATAACATTAATTACAAGCATTTCAGACTCATCTGAACACACACCCTTCACAAAATCTGAAAAATAAGTGCTGATGTTTTCATCTTGGTAGATTTTATTGATGGAAACACTTCATCCATTCACTCATTACTAATATTCAAATCATTTTGTACAGCGTAAGGTAGCAGGTTCTTCCTCTCTTTTTCATTATGTGCCAGACTGTAGGAATCACTTGTGACATTCAGCTGTGTCCCATGTTTTGAAGCTCACGTTCCCAGGACAAGGCAGGAGCCATATTTCTAGGACATGGTTTTCAGCAAGTTGCACTCTGCAAGTCAACGACAGCAACTTTAGGCTGTGGTTGGCCATGGCCTGAGAGCTTCACAAAGTCATCGTGGAGGTTAATGTCCAAGTTTGCATAGTTCAAGTATCTAGATCTTTTCCTTCTTATCAAGAATTTCCTTCACCTTGAATTTGAAATAAGGGAAAGTTTTAAACCAAAGCAGATTTCAGCTCAAAAAATCCACACCTTATTAACTATGGGCAAGACAATTTTCCAAGCCAGGTACTACACCACCCATAAATTCCTATACGCACTGCAGACCTTTTCTCAGACAAAATTGCATTTCCCTTTAGCCCATCAATCATCTCTTATTTCACCTCCCCCATGGCAGGTAACTGCTCACCAACACAGCCACAGCCCCCGTTTCAGAAGCAATCTCAATAATTTCCTTCTGAGGAATACAAACCCAAAACTTACTTGCCAGGTTTCATTTGAGGATGTCTCATGTCCTCTTGAAACCCTGACATTGTTGTCCCCCTATTACAGATTGGAAGGACATTTTGCACCTTACCAGAAGTCTATTTAGCCATTTGTTACTGTATAAGGGACATGAAGTACCAGCTAAAGGACATCCTCCACAA
Source organism: Cephalopterus ornatus (assembly GCA_013396775.1). Lineage (NCBI taxonomy): Eukaryota > Metazoa > Chordata > Aves > Passeriformes > Cotingidae > Cephalopterus > Cephalopterus ornatus. Next base: position 216,110 of record VZRE01000918.1, read on the forward strand.
CACAGGACAGGTGGGCACTCTACATGTGAACTCTTGGTCATCTGTTTACTAGTGACTGCTGGTCTGATTGTCTATGTATTCACTTACAAGAGGGTTTCCTTGGTTTTTGAAACCTGTCTGGATGAAGAACAAACACAAATCACACCTGATTAAGTTCTTCACACTATGAAATAGAAATAAGGACAGTAAAATAAGACAGAAATAACTTTCATCTCTTCTCCATTCCAGCTGGCTGGAGCCTGAACTGCAATGCACACTGGCAGTGGATTTTTTCACAAGAACCCATCAACTTTTGTTTCTTTATTGCTGTGACATTGTTAGTTTGTTGTGGACCCTTTGTACTCTGCTTTATTGCTTTGTCTCAAAGCACTGTGTCATACATCTGACAATTGAGGTGTCCCACAGCATCTTTCACTACATTTGACCTTGGCCTTAAAAAGATGTGGGGGAAGTAGGTGGTCCTGAAAGCTCTGGCTGAAGAAAGAGAGAAAAAGAAAAAAAAAGAATAAAACCCCAAAGAGATGCTTATGAGAACTTTTATCAGGCAACTGTGTAAAACACACCATTTGCTATTAAAATGATAAACTGGAACAGTTTCCAGAGATAAAGACTATGACAAAATTCTGTTATTAAGTGCTACAGCATTGTTCTTGGCAGTAGCACACACCAAGAACAGAGTAGCTGTGATAAGATGAGGAGCATAAGTAAATTTTCACCGCGTTTGCTGCAAACAGGGAAAAGAAAGCAATGCAGACAATAAGATCACAAGTTCAGCAGATTCCAACAACATTTATGTGAGACTTTGGATCACATGATGAAATTGTGATAAATGGTAGCAAAAAGATGCTTCACTGTGTGAATGTAAAGATCAGAACTTTTGCATTAAAAATTGGCAATTATAGGACTGTTGAGAGACCATCAGAAAGATTCATTCAGCCTGAAAATGCATCCAAATACTTGAGGATGAGGATTTCGTGGTTTCTGCATGTCTTCGGAGCACCACTGGCTCTAGGGAAATATGGAGGGATTTTTTTTTTAAAAGAGAGAAAATTACCAGGGGAGGGAGGAACTCTAAAATTATATTATTATCATAGAAAGAATGGGCAAGTGTGTCAAGCCAAAACCAGCTTAGTCAAGTGTCTTGTGGTCAGCAGCTGTCATCAGGAAATACTAGGGAAGGGTACAACTACCTTAGCTTTGTAGGCTTATTTAAATTAAGGGAAGGAAGAACTTGTTAGAAAAAAAAATAGTTACAGAAAGTTTTTTTGCCTAAAAAACACTAACTTTGTTCTAAAAGCTTTTAATTAATATATTCTGTATCAGGACTTACTTACATCTTCCAAACAAAATTTAAAAAAAAATAATAAAAAGAGTCAAACAGTAACTTGAAAAGGAGTCACTGCCCATGGCTATAAACACAGTCAAAGACAGAATAAAAAGGTAAAGTAGTACATACAACAAATGTCAGATTTGCTTTTTACAAGAGCAATTACCCACTAAAACAGTTCGTCTACAGCTTTGCGGAGGTCTCTTTCTCTCAAAGTCTTTAAACCAAGGGAGGATGATCACACAGAGGTTGTGCAGATGTAATGGAGGGCAAGCCTGCGCTCTGTAAGCTGACAAGATGGAAGAGTTGACATGAAATGACTCACGATCACCTTCTAGCCTCAAAATATGCGATTCCCAGACTCTCTGCATTATAGGTTTTGCTGCCTTCCTGTTTTCTAGGTCCTGTAGAGTCATCTGACCCACAAAACACCACCGAGAAGACAGTGACATCTCAAAGGCACTGCACTGCAGCTTCCTCCTCATTATTGCTTTTTGTTCTGGCCTTTCTCTGCAGACACCAACTGCTGCTTTGCTACTTCTCTCTACTTTAGAGAAAAAACAATCAGGAAAAACAATCAATGACCCCAAACTTTCTCTCATTGTAAGCTTTTTCTCACAGAGAGAAGAATATCACATGGATATCCTACGTTGACATAGAATATCCAAGCATATCTGATGTTCTATAGACACACCAAAAACTGAGAACCAGGTCTAGCAAATCAGAGGGACAACTCAGTGTCAGAGTCACAAAAGGAGCACTCAGAGATGATGGGCATTTCTAATGGAGGAGGGCGAGCCGAAAATTCACAATTGTCCAGGCTAGGGACAGATTTATTCAACATCACTTTATTCAGTGCATTTGGTGACGAGTTTAGAAGGTCTTCCAATTCTTCCTGCAGTTTCCACAAACAAATTGCAGTATTTGGGGTTGGAGTCTGAACACCAAGCTGTGTCCCGCAGGAATAAGCCTTGCAATAAGCCACAACTGGACTGTGTGTTACTTGGAAAGGCACGGAGTCTTTTTATTTTCTGCTTGTCTCCAAGTTAGCCCTCCATTCTCAGAATGCTTGCAGCAGTGGCTAGGAAAAAGAGCAACTTTTCAAACATCAAGGAGTAAACAATGTTGTCAACATCAGTGTCATTTAGCTGCTGGTAGAAGACAGATTTATAGAAGTAGCAAAAATTGCTGGCATTAAGTAACTGTGACTGCAGGCTGTTTTTATTTGTATTGTTTATGATCACAGAGCAGGCTCTTTCTCTGTGGGGCCTGTACCACAAGAGACGATCACAGTCTTCCACAAAATATTGGATTCTCACTTTAGTAATACTCTGTCTCAGGAGGAGCAAATTCACAGGCCTCCACCAGCTTTGTAATGAACAACATTTGCAATAAAGGGGATCTTTAGAGGGCACTGAAAAGACAGTAGTGGTGTTTGTTTGAGTATGTTTGCAGGGAGCGCTTTTGTATAAAAGCAAGCAGGGAAGGTATTAATTAAAATGCAATGGGGAGGTGCAGAGAGGACAAGGAAGCTGTTTCCCATGGGAGCAGGCACCGCTGGCTGACACTTCTTGTTGACAGATCCTGCCCCGCTGTCTGTCTTGTCGTCCTCACAATCATTCTTACTAGAGCCAGGCAAAAATCCCTGTTCAAAAGAAGATCATGCCAAACTGCATCCATTTTTTTCACCCCATGCCAGTCCCTCATCAACCCTGCAGGGCCACAGCATCAGTAACCTTTGAAATCCCTGTCAAAATGGTAAGAGTTAATTTGGTGGAGTGGACATTGGGCAGGAAGGAGAGAGAGGCAGGAACTGTGGTGTGTGAAGCCAATGTTTTTTACCTGGCCAACACAGCCCAGAGTAGTTCAAAACTAGGTTTACTGGAAAGTTCACAAACCTTTCAACAAGCCTTGCACAAATAACCTGACAAGCCTGACCTAAGGTCAGACTACCATGGCAGAAACTGCCATTGCCCTCTCTGCTGTAGCTTATTAGAGGATTAGCCAGCACTGCACTGGCAGTGTTTAACTTAAGGCAGTATTTAACTGGCAGTTAAACTGATTTACAAAAGAGATAATCATAAGAATCAGGAAAAGAGAAAGGTTACCCTCTGAGGTAGCACAGCTGGTTCCCCCAGTGCCAGTCAAGTGAAGATGCTGGTCCAAACAACCACCGTAGTCAATGATGAGAGCCACAGCTGTTCCCGGAGCTGGGGGTTACCTGGCGGTCCAGAAATGTAAGGGATGTGTCTGAAATAAGAGGCTGATGTGTTTCAGAGGTCTCATGTTGACATTGTCCTCCCGAGCCTGTCCTGCTACAGCTTTCCTTTTTTTTTATTACCGTTATTCACTGCCTCTCTCAAACAAATGGGAGGCAAGACAAATACCCAGACTGATATCTGGAACCAGTGAAAAGGTTCAGAATGGCAGTAATAGAAATGAATGTTCCCACATCTTTCAGCACAGATAGCAAGTAAACCTAAGCAAGCTGCTCCCATTACCGTCACCCTGTCAAGGCCAGACTCTCCACTGGGGTCAAGCTGGAAACGCATTATTTGCACTGACAAATAGTGAGCTTGTGCAATACATTTCTCTGAAATCACCAGCATGATTCACAACAGTTTCACAATCTGGTCTCAGAAGATCAGTTGAAATGGCCTGTCCTATCCTTAATGTCTTCTGCAGCCTCTGTAAAAAAAATAAGTACTGGGAAATGGGCTTTCAAGAACACTTCCCAGCTACACAAATACCTCCAATCTACTCTGACCTTCACTGAAATCTTCCTCTCAGGGAAGGAAAATTATATCTTTTAATTTTTTCTAATGTTCTGGTTTATTGTTTTTGCTTCTTCTCATGCAATATAATTAAAATGATGTCCTCAGAGTTGGAGGATACTTACAATAAACAGCTTCTGTGGAAGCTGAACAACTCAGCTATGGTGCTTAATCAACTGGAGATGATGTTTATTGCTGCATATGCTCTGCTGCTGTGAAAACTAGCCCTTAAACACTTGGTTTCTAAACCAGAGAAAATAAAAATCCAATAAGAACAAGTTTAGGTCCTTGACACACTATAGGGAAGTGAAGGCAAGAAAGAAGGATTGTCTATTGCACAACAGGAATAGACTTAGGTCAGTTAATGCATTATAAAACGAATTACTAGTGATAGATGAACCACAGGACACATAAAATGCTGATTTTCTTCCAGTAAGTGTCCATGTATAGAGACCCTTACAGCTGCAAATTTCGCTCTTGTTCAGCTCTCCCAGTCTGGCTGCTTCAGAGCTCAGACAAAACCTGTGGGCTGCAACACAGCTCATGCATCTCCCTCCAGGCAGTCCCACCAGAGCTATTCCAGGGGCTGAAGAACACCTTGCAAATAAACATCAAGGGGGGCCAAATGGTCAAGAGACCTCAAGTACCAAACAAACCTGGCACTGTAATGAGTCTTTAACTTCGCAACAAGAAAAGAAGGCACGGGAAGAGTTGATGCCTAGTTTTGCCTCAAGTGTAAAGAATTATTTGACTCTAAACCTTCTGAGGTCCTTCCTATTGTGTACAAATAATCCACTGCAATTTCCTGAGCTTCTTGGATTAGTCAGGATTATACAAAGCTCTTCAGGGCTGCTGTGACGTTCAACCTGCAGATCATGCACGGCTTCATCCGCTGGGGTAGAACTGGAGAAAATCACATGGCTGCAGGAAAGATGGCAATTAAGGGTACCTGGAGCAGAGAACTGGAGAGCTGTCACTCATCAGCATGTGCTGTGTCCCTCTCACAGGGGACCTTCTGAGCCATTCGTTTAACAGTGTCTCCGAATCAGCAGCTCAGTCCTGAGCATGCCAAGACTGCATGGAGAAATCCTGCAAGGCTCAGCCCAGACACCAGTTCAGCAAGGCTGGCCTTTGGTGTCTGCAATTTGATGAATCAGCTCCTATATAATTAGCCAATTTTCACTGTATGTATCTTTCCAGGAAACAATTGTTATATCTTCTCTCTTATATATTTCTGTTGGAGCCCTTAAATTTAATAAATTACATTATTAACAGGACTAACAGCAGCAAAGTGAGGGATTGGGAGGAATTTCATTTGGCATGCTGAAAATTACAGTTAGAGATGTGTTTTACATGTTGATAAATACAAGCAGAGGACTCCTGTTTCACTGGAGAAATAGGTTGTTCCTTTCCTTCCTCCTCTGACCAAGTCTGAAACATTGCAAAATGATTTCTCTCTGCAATGTGCAGCCCAATCCATGCACCTTGTCTCTTCCTTCAGCTTTGAAATACAAGCATAAAGCTTTTGTACGTCAATTTATCTTGCCTCTACTGAGCTACTGCACACCCTGATAAAGTGACCCACTGTAAATCCCCTGGAGTAAATTGTTCTGAATTAGAAAAGTATAATAAAAAGGAAAGAAGAGCATTTGATTTCTTTGGGTACCAGGGAGGAATTAAATCATATACATAACACAAAAAAAAGCACTTGGTTAAGGACTGGCTGTTGTAAGGGAGTAATATAAAACTGCCAGAAGAATCAAAGCACCCATCATTAGATTTGATTTTCCTCAGCTGTGCTAAGAAGCAAATGCATTCTTTCAAAAAAAATCACACAAAAAATGGTGGAACATTCCTAAGGACTCAGGCATTAAGCACAAGTAACAGGTCTACATTAGGAACACAGACAGAAACACCCTCTATCTTTATTCCTTGTTTCTTTCTTTCCTTCTCTCTTTCTTTCTTCCTTTCTTATTGCCTTTCTTTTTTTTTAAGATCAGTTAAGACTGTTTAAAAAAAAACATGCTGGAGACCAAAATCCAGCACTCATGTAGGTGAAAAATATCTGTATAACATGAAGAGAAAGAGCAGCATCAAACTGTCTGCAGTGTCTTTACTAAACCACCTAAAACATGTCAGAAAATGCTTTTTCTCTATTTTCTTTCTATTTTTTTAAATGAATTCACTAAAATCCTCTTTGTGTCCTGTCATATTTGAGGGTACTCTAAGTCAAGAAATGTATAAGCAGGCATGTTTTTGGGACAGATACCTTTCAGACAGAGAGTAGCAAGCTTCTGAACTTGTCAGCAGAAACATTTGCAGCGGAAATTTTATTTCAAGAGCTGTCTGCATTCAATTAGAAGAAGAGAAGCAGAGCTGTGTGAGCCGAGCGACCAGGAACGCAGCCCGATATTTTCGGTACTAAGCACACAATGAGGCAGCCTCCAGTAGCAAAACAGTAAATAGTTTGTGAACCACATCAAGCACAAATAATCACTAGGGCAATGTGGCTGTTCACGGATAAATCATGACTGAAAGCTTGCACCAACAGGAAGGCAGAGATCTAGGCTCCTGCAAGATAATAGCTAGAAAGTCTCACTGAAACCACAGAAACAATTTCTTCCTCTCCCAAACATCCTCGTCCTGCCAACCAAAACAAGTTCGCTGCTGCAATATTATTTAAACTGGGAGTGCCAGAGCCTGTGAGGAATAGAGGTGTCTGACTCCCATCCATAAGGTCACATAAGAACATGCTTATATTTAACCATTTTCTGAGCGATCACAGGGGACTACCAACCTGAGTGTTCTTTACTGCACCAGGACCAGAGTGCCAGCCCCTTGCAGACCCTCAAGACTGAGACCCCTCTGAGTTTTTACTTTGAGTCCCATTCTGGTCCTGGTAGATGGAACGGGAAGCACACCAGCACCTCTGATACTGGGTTTTCAGTGGCTTGCTCAGATATCAAAACTCCCTGACAAATCTGAAGTGCTGCCTTCTCAAAGAAAATCACTACCACCACATTATTGTACTGTAATCCCCTGGGATGCCAACCACGAGTGAAAATCCAATTCAGGGATTTTCAGTGGGAGATGAAAGCATTTCCTCAAACTCACCCCATGTTCCCTCACCTCCAGGCAGGCACTGAATAACTCTGAACAGGATTTTGCATGGAATGAAAGGGGGAAAAGATGTAAAGTTCTGATAGTCCTCTCTGACGAAGGGTCACACAGGGAAACAAAGGACATGAAATATGACAGAAGAGAGGGAAATTATAAGAGAAAAAGCGTTTATGATCCTAATAACAAAAATTCATAATCCACCCAGTCTTTTGTTCTGGCTCAGAAGGACATTTCCCCTGAGGGACATCCATCGGGGGCAGGGGTGGGGGGAAGAAAAGGAGATGCAGAAACAGAAAGTGAGGGGGAAATTATTGAAGAAAAATGAGGAAAACAAAACCACGTTTTGGTATGCAGTTTTCAGGAGAACACACTTCACAAGCTGGTTACTAATCCTCATTGTATCAGGAAGCATTTTGGAAACATCTTTCACTGAACAGCAGACTCTCTTCTGACAAATCCACTGCAACTCCTAGGGGTTCTGCAGGGCTCCCATGGCCACCAAGCTACTTGGCGTTTGCAAACTAAGTCTCCATGGGGTATTTAGTATCTGCTTGCACCTCTCTAACAAACTAATGGCAGAGCTCTCTAGGAAGGATGGGAGCAAACCTGTCCAGCTTTCCAACTTTGATGACGTATTTTCTTTAGGCAAGTGGATGTCAGCTCTGTATCTGCTGGAGCCTTCAGCCAAAGATTCAGCAATTACAAGTGTGGTAACCAGAAAAAGGCCCTGCACGTCTGGAAGGTTTATAAATAATTCACAGCCTTTGTGCACAACTGCTCTGCTCAACTTTTTCCCTTCCCATTGCCTCTTTCAAACTGCTTTACCTGTATTCCTCAAAGCTGCACTTGGTAGGTGCCTTCCTGAGGCTTTTTGTATAATAGGTGACTTCCCTAAAGATCTCACTGTCTGCAAGCGTGTCAGTCCACCCTGAGCATCCTGCCCAGTTCGATTTACAGTGAAGACAACCCACCTATCACACCCTGCTGCTGGCAGGAGCACTGCAAATAAATGAGCGTGTCATTCAGATGGAGTTGAAAGTGGAAGCGCTGTTGGAAAAGCCAACCACTGGCCAGTAGCCACAACCAGCCGAAGCACATTGATGTTATCTCTATCGATGAGTGAACTTCTGTTTATCCTCAGGGCCATGGGAAACTCAAGAGGCCAAGAAATTAAATGACCTAAGACAGACATGCTTGGATCTTTTTGTCAATATTGGCTTTTCCTTACTGGCTTTTGTTCAGGTGCAGTGGATGGAAAGGGAGAGTGACACACAAAATGAAATTAATTTTTTTTCAGTGAAAGCCTGGCTCTGCTGTAGTTGCTGGGAATTTTGAAATAAAATTAACTGGGACGGGGATTTCGCCTTTCAGTTTCAAACATGAGCCAGGTATGTCAGCATGTCTTCCATCTTCTCTTTGGTATATCTAAATATGGACAATCCACTGAAATATTTAATGCTTGGTTTAAATAGACAGACACACATCTGAGTACTCCTCCAATCCCCCCAACCCTCTTGGGCCAAAGCTGGCTGACACAAATGTGCAGAATTTTACTCAAAACGGTATAACCTTAACGTAAATTGCACTGAAAGAGAAAATTCTACAATAAAGATATTATTTTGTTGTTTAAAAATACCAGTGCAATGCTGTGCACAAGTTCTGATTGCTTATTAAATTTTAATTAAATGATGCTACTTAAAATGCTGCCTCAAGGGGAGTGATGGGGCTGCAACTTCTCTGGAAGGGCTCCTTTCAGCTTCCCTGCCCAGGGCAGGCTCCTTATGGGATGTGGCCATTAACCAGCAGTGGGAAATTACTGCCTTCAGCAACTGCTGCTCTGATCAGTGAGAGTCCAACCAGAAATCAGCCCCTGATGCAATTCTAATAAAGAAGACTGCAGCACTGTGAAGATGAGGACATTCTAGATTTGTGATTGCAGCTAAAACGAGAGTATTATGGGTTGTTATGCCTTGCTAATTTTCTCAGGATGCTGCGGAAAGGATAGAAGTAAGGTCAGATTTCTTAAACTGGGAAACTCTGTCTCCCAGGAAATGAGACCACAGCATCCTTTATGCACCTTGCAACTGCAGTGTGCAAGACTGAGTTCTAACAGTCCAGCTGCCTTGGATTGTACCAACTGACATCTTCTCCCATTGATGAGCCACTTTAGCACTTTACTTCAGTGTTCACTGTGTGACTTCTCATAATGTTGATGGCCAGATTCATCTTGGACTTACGCTGAACTCTAAAAGACATGATCACCTCACTTAATATAATCACCCAATTTGAGCTCAAACCTTTCTTCTCAACCTGCCAGCCAAAGAGCCCCTGTATCTCCATCCAGAAGGATCCCATCCAGAAGGATCATGTGGGAACACACACATGGCATTGCTTTTCTCCCTCCCACAATGCACTTGCTCAGATCCTCAGGTCCAAGTAAATTTAACAAATGCTTCAGGGCATAACTGGTGCCAGCAAAAGAGGCCCGTCAGCTATAAATGTTCTTGGGAATTCACACTCCTGCTTATTCACTAATTGCACAGCTGGATCCAACCCAGAGATGTTTCCACCACAACTCAGAGAGCCGGCAAAGCACGTGCCTGAAGCTTTTACAACTAGATTTTCAGTGCATGGTGTGTAGCTTCAAAAGACACAGTGGTGAAGGAAAGGCCTGCCTGGTTTTGGTACCAGCACTCACTGGTTGTATGAGAGAATGAACATGCTGGAGAACAGGGAGAGGGAGAGAAGGACTGGCTGGTTGGAACCAGGGTCAGGAGCACCCACAGCTGGATATGTTCCTCTCCCAGCTTCATTCTCTGCCAGCAGTATAATCTACCATGTGCTTTTGACATAATTCAGTCCCAAGTTATGGATTCATCTTCAGCCCTCTGTTTCCTGGTCCCTTGACTGTGTCCATGGGCACTTACATCTCCAGAAACTGGGTACATTTCCTGCCTATACAACTGCTAATGCGAGTTTCAGGTAACTGTCTACATGAGTTTTTATAATGACACCATGCTGAGGAGATCACAATGTGACCTAAACAATTTTCTTTTGGCAAAATCTCTTGAAACTGAGGAATTTTTTTTTTTCCCCACAGAACGAGAACGTCAGTAATGTTAGAAAAAGAAAAATCTAAGAAACCATTCAATGGACTGTAATGAAGAGGAGCTAAGTGCAATCACTGTAATTGCACAAACTTCATCTTTGCCTCCTCAGAAAGAGCACTTACAGATGAAAATATACATGAGGATATGTATTTTTACATATGGAGCAAAACACAGTACTACACAGAGAGCACATAAAACAAACACACCACAGAATCCCTACCTGAGCATGTAACACCATTGTCCAACTGCAAAGCCCACGAGCCATCTTTTGCTGCCAAAATTGTTTCACATGCTCTGTTGCCTTTGCAGAGGAGGAAGAAGGGAATGGTATTCCTAGAGCAGCACAGACTGCTGCTTTTGGGAGCCCTGGGCTCCTGGAGAATCCGTGCATCAGTAGATGGAGTGCAGGGATGAACAGAAAACCCGTATAACAGAGTGCTCACAGGGGTCTACGACTTGCCCCCAAGAGTGTAAAAGCTGGGCCAAGCAGAGCCTGAAATATGTGTACTATGTATGAGGGTAGGCTTCTCATGGCAGTCAACTTCCAGCAGCTTTCCTTCAGCAAAGGGAGAGAAACTAGTGCTAAAAGTTATTTTTTAAAACCAGAAATATCATAAAAACTGCAGCAAGGGAAGGCTGCAAGAGATGAACAAGAAAAGAAATTTGTACAGGCTCAGGGTACATTTTGTCTGCTTTAGACCTTTCCAAAAAGGAGAACAAGACATTAATCTAATTTACTCAGCCAGTTATATGAGCTTTATGCCTTCTTCATATCACCAGTCTGGCATAAAGCAACCAGAAGTGCACAGGTAAATCAATCCCATAATTTCCATTTTAGCTTTAACAAGTGATTTTACTGTTTCTAGGTGCTAAACATGTGCATCTGATGACTGCAATACACATTATGCAGCGATGCATCCTGAATAGATACATGAATATTAAAGGTTGCTCTGTTCTGACAGCTTACTCTGAAGTTGGCCTTATGCTAGATGAGATTTTCAGCTCTTCTTAAATGTAACTTGTGTATCACTGTAAACTCTCTCCCTCCTTTTGACAGGGTGCCCTTGTAGATGGTAATTTCCTGAGTTGGGAAGAGGAGACTCACTATTCAACTTGGATCGGGTATCCTATGGCAAGACATTTTTGCAGAACATAAATATGTATCACTAGATAAAAAGCTGAGGCCCTGTTCTTATAGTATGTTGTGAAAAATATGGATGAAAATTACTGATGTCACTGTGGCTACAGTAATGTGGAACTGGTACAAAAGCTAAAATCAGGCATATTCTGGAGTCCAGCACAAAAAGATACCATTGACAGAGCAAATACAAGACAGTGGTAGAAAAGAATCTGCCACGGTGTTCTCGAAGCAATACCATAATACTCAGAGTGCACATAATAGCCAAAGCAAGTAAGTTACAGAAATGAACTATAAAATACCATTATCTTTATCTGCACACAGTCACACCAGCACTCCTCAAACACTAGACTCTTGTCTGACTCATGACTGCAAGAAAATTCCACTTGGATCTCATCTCTGGCATTTGCTATCTTCCAAATTAACTCAGAAAGCATCTATTTCTTATTATTTTGCCATTCTCCTGGGGAATCACCACACCCCCCCAGTCCACCACAATGCTTCATGGACAGCAGAGACTGCAAACCACAACTGTCCTCTCTTCACAGACCTCCAAGCAACACGTTGCCCTTTGATTCAAGTTAAAAACGCTCCCGGTTTACCTCACAGTAAGATGTATATGGGGGAATAAAGCCCAGTTAACATCACACAGGGTATGGCTGCACATGGTGAGACAAAGCCCTGCTCTTTTTCTACCACCAAGTCTGACCATAGGTGGATGTCTTTGGTAAATTAATGAACTAGAAGAGATGAGAGAAGGGACAAAGGAAGAGCTCAACCTCTGCCAGCTCGTTTCCCGTCCGTCACCTGCAGCTCTCCCCATGGCTTTCACAAACAAACTGTCCTGAGTGGAGGGGATCGCAGCCAGAGTCACCCTCTCCAGCATTTCCTCCAGTCATCTTGGCAGCAAATCTGCTCTCCAAACTGCAATTAAATCCTGTATCATTTTAGAGGAGAGGAGAGAAATGAAAACAGATACAAATGAACATGGGCTGCTGCTTGCTCTGTGATGTAACTATGGAGCTCTGCATTATAATGGGATGGGAAAAGACTTGTGACAAAATAACCCTGACATGCCATTAAGGCAATATCCAGGCTCCTTGTTTTTGCTGGAAGCCAGCTTGTCCCTGCTCAAGCACTACTGTATTCCCTGCATAAGGCACAGACTGAAACACTCCTGCTTGAGAGCCACTAGTGCCCATTTAACTGTGTAATACTTTTCCACAGCTAACAAAGAAAATCCCCTATTGAGCCCACAAAATGCAGGTGTCTCAGTGCTAGAGGTGCTTTTGAAAGTGCCAGTCTACGCCCAGAGACTTTCCAAAGGGTTCTATTTTCTCTCCCTTTCGTTTTTGAGAACAACAGACATGAAAGAACAGAAGCAAGGAAAGAGAAGTTGCAAGACCTCCAAGTGGGAGGCTTTTACGGGTGTGTGTCCATTCAGAATTGGGAATCCCTGCAAGAGGCAGAAGTAGAGACCTGGGCAGAGGGGCAAGAAACCTCGTGGGGCCAGGAGAGGAGCAAATGAGGCTTTACAACAAGAAAAGAACAGAAGGCTGGAGAATGGCTCGGAGTCCAGAGATCTGCATTTATTGCATTATTTGTAGCTTGGCTTAAATTGAGTGTCTTGAGTCACCAAGACCCGTATAGCAGAAACTGATTGCAAGACAGCCTCAGACAGGTTGAAGAACAGCAAGGCTTAGTTTGGACTAAAGTTAGAGCAGTTCAAACCTGGTTTTAAGGTTATGGAAAATCAGGTGAGTTAGGGCTGTACGTTAAGCTACAATCCCTGGAGAATGTGTCATACAGATGCCACAGCAGAGTACCATCAATGAACCAGGCTTCTTGCAGGCCAAGAGGAGGATCACTGCACAGGATGAATTTGGGGGAAAGTACATTAAAAAGGGAAATAATCTGTTCTTTGTCTGGCTTTATAATGCTTCAGCACCTGACTGCACTGCTGCTTGGGGAGGATGCAGCTCCTTTTCCCCCAAAGAGCCAAAGCTTTGCTCAGGGCTTCGTTCCAGCTTTAGGAGGAGTGGGGTGCTGGCATTTAGTTGCAGAAAAAGCCCAGCTCAGGCACAGCCGCCAAAGGACACTCTGTTGCACCGCAGATGTTTGCTCTGTACCCCTGCAACTTGCTGCAAAGTGCTAAGGCCAAATCCACCCCGACACCACTCCCCCTCTGTCCTGCCCTTTGCTGCGCTGTGACAGAACAGAAAACGTCGTGGAGCTGCTCAGCGCTCTGCTCCCCACGGCCACTCTCCTATCTACAGCACACCCCGCAGGCAGCTTTCCCTGTGTGCTGCTCCCCCGTCACTACCTACAGCACCCGGTTAATGCAGCCCAACATGAGCAGAGGCAGCTGCTGCCATGGAGAACCCGGCAAACCCTGTTTGTAAGGGCGCTAGAGTTTTTCCCAATCGTTTGGCTTTCTAGTCATCCAGGATTCACATCATTTAGCGTAGTTTTTTGAGCACGATTTCCAGTTATTTCCTAGGCTGAAAAACAGATCTTAATTGCTACCACAAAGCATCGTCTAATTTTCAAATAGCCACACTGGAGCAGAAGTTTCAAGATTTCTATTAAAACCCTAAATCCAGCCTCAGATCTTGTCCTGGAACCATTCTCTGAACCTGGTCTGTGTCCAGAACAGCCACCTCTGCACACATGCAAATATTACTGGGCTCTACTGAGAATGCTGATCTGGTCCTTGAGTTGGGAACATAAGGCTAAATTTCATCCTTCTTCTGGAGGAGCTGCATCAACCTTTCATCTCTTCCCCCTAATATGACACAAGGTCAAGCAAATAGGCATGAACTACTGCATTTTGGTCCACAGCACACAGCAGAAAATGCAAAAACCAAGCTTTTACCAACCTCCTGATGAGGAGGAATATTATTGCAAAGCATTACACTCCAGGCAACAAAGTACAGCTTCCTACAGGGTCCAGCAAGCCATGATACAAATCACATGAAATATTAAAAGGTTTTGAAACAAGTGATGAAACCCTTCCACCACCACCAAGTAATAAAACCCAACCTATCCACAGATGCTATCTGTTTAGGGTATTATCAATGGCATACTGAGAAACCACCAGTTTTGAGACATTGCCCGTGGTTGATCTACTCAACAACTCAAAAAGGAAAACGGCCAGGTTATAGATTCAGTTTCTCAGAAGACTTTGCTGTCAATGAGGCTGAAAGCAAAGTGAAACAAAAACGTTCCCTTAAAAGTCTTTAAAGATGGAAGCATCTGTCTTCCCTCATTATAGAAGGCAAATGAGTCTGCCTCCTCCCTCTGTACCTGTCTCCCTACAGCACTTGGCATCACAGCCTCAGCAAAGCAGATGATCAGTAGAATTTTGCTGTCTGAAGCTGTCTCGTAGCATTTTACTGAGAGAAGGAGCAATTTGCATTGAAAGGAAGAGGACACAAAAGGAGATATTGAGGCACTATGGGAAGCCTGTGGTGCAGCAGAGAACTCCAGTCTTCTCAGCACCCCAGTGTGAGGACCAGGAAAGATCGCACTGCCTACTGGAGAGGGACCCAGCATACTTCCCTATGGCAAAGCTGCAAGCAACCACAGCTCAACAAGCAAAGAGAGAGGGAAAAGATGCCAAGACTCACTCTCCTTCAAGTGAGGAAATCTCCTTTCCGGAAGGCTAATCAACTGTACTGTGCTTTCCCTGCTGGAGGCTGTGGTAGGCTGAAGAAAGCAAATGGCTTCTCTATCCTAAGTGTTGGATTTGTCCTTATGGCACTGTGGTGGCTTGTGATCCCTGTCACTCCACCACCACACCAAGCACCCTCCCTCCTGCTGAATCCAGGGGGACAGGAAGTTCCCAGGCAATTATAAGAGATATTTGCTCTTGGTAATACCAGGGATTCACCTGCTTTACCCTGGGGGAATTTTCAGTCTTTTCAGGCAAAGCCAGCAGTACAAAACTCCCAAGCTGAGTTCCACTTTGTGCTTAAGATTTTGGCTCCTAGTAATAATAAGAAGTGCAGTCTATCTTCCATGAGCTCATGGCACTGGCTCTCTAGAGATGAGCATGAATTTCCTGAGATACTACAAGTAAATCCATTAATTGTTTCAGAAGCTGAAATTAATTAAAATATAGCCCTTAAAAGAAACATAGCATCTTCATGTCTTCTCTTTGTTCTGGATGATCTTGAGAGTGAAATAACAGACTCTACAGATTTTCCATGTAATGAACCTTAATTGGAATCTTTTACATTAGATTGCAGTTGAAGAAAACCTGCAATTAAGCCAGGTTATTAATGATTTTACATTTAATTATAATAATTAGATAAGCTAGCATTAGACCCAAGCTAACTTTTCCGGGAGGGTCTGAGATATGAAAGGTAACCCAGCACATCGCATCATCCCTGCGAGCTCTGCAGTCACGGCTCCACTGCAGAGGAGAGCAGGCTGCAGTGATCCCTCCTGGGTGTTCTGGGCTACAACTCTGGTTGTGGAGAGCATCTTGCAGTGTTGCTTCTCATCGTGGATACCTCTGGATTCCCTCTTCCCTCTTTTCCCTGGAGATGCGGTGCTCCCCCTCATGATTTTTGATAGCTGCAGTTCAAACCATCCTCACTTCTCCTTAGGAAAGTATTATATGCCGGTATTGAAACCACTGTAATTCCCACTGACATGTGCAAGTGGGCCCATGGCGTGTCACTTGGTGTTTTCCACTTCATTTGTTTCTGTTGAGTCACCTTGTTTAACAAAGTTTTGTGATCCCTTTTTTAAGGTTGGCATCCCGCATTTGTGCGCTGCTGAGAGGAGAGGTCAGGACAGGTCACAGGCTTCCTCCCTGGAGAAAGCCACAGGAAGCACGAAGATGGAAGTGAATTTATGAAAACTTCTTTGGAAACAGAGTCACGATGAAGCAGCTCTGCAGCAGCACTTGGCAGGGGACAGTGAAGCCAATGCTTTCTGATGGGCAAGAGAAACAGAAAATCTATCTATGGCTCCACTGCAACTAAAGGAACCAACCAAACCTTAAACTTAAAATTCAGAGCATGTAAACTCCTCATTAGTGGTAGAATTTTAAAGTTTTATTTCCTTCAGGGGATTTTTCTCATTTAAAACACAGGCAAACAAATTTAACAAAATCTTTTCAATTAAATCTTGGGGCAGATCCCCAAACCTCAGAGCACTTTTCCGATTTCCTCTTTGACGATAGTGTCAGGGAACAGAGCACCCACATGAAAAATGGGCAAATAGCGGACAAAAAAAGACATTTTTGAGCAACTGCCCTGGCCTGTGGCAGAGGTGCAGAAGAGATGCTCGGCTGCATCCTGATCCAAGAGTCCACAGCATACTGGAACCTCATATCACTCCAGGCTGAATTATGGCTAAGGATAGGCAACTGTTAACCTCTTTGGGTTGGGAGCTATCTTTTGGTTAGTACTTCATAAAACCAGTAGCCAATTTTTTTTAAGCTGATCTTTGAAGAAGTCTGCATCCCTAACTCAGCTTACAGAGTCCCTGTATGGCGCAGGTCAGTTCCAAGGTCCACTGTGTTGCATTTATGACCAACCAGCTGGAGAGAGCCTTGATTCATTGGAATAAAGCTTTATCTGGTTCTCAGATTGTCATTGCTCCCCATGTCCCTCACACACCACTCCCCAGTGCAAACAAAGCTCCAGGAGGGGATCATCCAGAGAGTCCCTTCAAAACAAGCCCCCTAAAACTTTAATGAAGGCACACCCTGAAAAGGCTCTTTCAAGGTAAATTGGCCTCAGGTCTCTTGGCCTCCAATACTGAAGAACTAGTGAAATTTCAACTGGTATAAACAAAAAACAAAATCATTTTTCCCTCAGGAGAAACGAGGTAATTTATGCAGGTTTCTCTCTGTTGAAACAGCACTACTGTGGACTTAAGCAAACATCCAGTTAGCATCAGGGTACACCAAACAGTATATTACCATGTCTCTCTGGATCTTGTAAATCCGCCACACATTTCCAACAGGCCTCAGCAAATACCTTTGTTAAATGGATGGGAAAAGTCGCACATCACTCGATGTGCTTTGGTCCTGGCTTGCAGGACCCCTTTTCTGCCAAAACAGAGCATCATTTTCCACAGCAGCTCTAGTGCACAAGACAGCCTGCAGGTTTCTATGACAGCTGCAGACACTGTTACAGGCTGAGCCATACAGCACACAGCCCTGGGCTGTGTAGTCAGGGTTAGCCAGGGTACAAAGATGCTTTTTTCCTTGCTAGCAAACAGCAGCAAAGCTCTCACTGGGGCAGCCTGTCTGCCTTGCCATGTGTGGCCATAGGGGCTACAGGGTGAGCCCCAGAATCCAAAGCAAGAGAACTCAGTAGTTACTTTCACAGCTGGATTACATCCAGGGAGATTTTATTGAAGTCCAAGTCTATGTCTGCCCAATGCAGGACATTCAGTCATGGTTTTCTCATCCTTCCTGGACTCATTAGCTCAGAGCTGCTGCTGTGGCTGGGGTGGAGAGATAAACAACATGTAGCAAATACAGGAGCTGCCTCTACAGACAGCAGCATTCAGATCCCCATCAGGACCTGGATGAAATAAATTTAAAGCACTTGAGTGGCACTTGACCTCAGCCCACAACGGGTGAGGATCTGCCTCCAGGATTTGCTAAGGGGATGGTTTCGGCAAGAGTCCTGAGGTGACCGATGCGCTCCGTGTTTGCCATTGGCAGGAGCCAATCTGTAATCAGCTTCCCTTACAACATCACATTTTCATAAGCATGTCTCTGTTGCATAAACACAACTCATAAACCAGTCTCAGAGATAAAGGCTTCCCTCCTCAGGTGCTTTCATCATTCCCAATCCCTTTAAGAAAAACCATGAAGGATTCATTTTACCCATCAATTTGGATTACATTCTCCTTTTATCAACATCTTTTCCTTAATGACTTTGGCCATTTACTTTGCAGGTCTGCTCAGATACGACAGAGCTGAGCTTTCCTCACTGAAAACTTCAAAACACTGTTGAGAAGAAGGAAAATTCACCAGTCATGTGCTGGACTATTGCAAGAGACTCATCAATTATGCAGGTTTTGGAATATGCTACGCTACCCACAGCTGTTTGATAGCTGGGTGATATGATTTATGAGAACAGCCAAGATTCAATTACTGATTTGCCATAAATTATCTATACAGTCCTTTCATCCTATGCCAGGTTATGAAGGGCTCTGATGAGCTGAGGGGACTGAAGACGGGGTTCTCTGACCATGAAACGAACTGGGATTTTCAAAGAGAAATCAAAAGGAAAGAAACAACAAGCAAGGTAGCACCAGCGGGAGGTGTCGGACTTCGGATTCATGAAATTGGACTGTCATTCCCAGGCAGGTGCAGGAACACTTAGTACAGATGCACTGATCGAGCCAGTCTTCAGACTATCTGTCTATTTGTCCTTGACTTCTTATCGCGTACTGTGGGAGAGGCAGATATGGCTAGAAGGAAATAGTGCTTTTTGCTGCATCCTATAAATCTGTAAATATTATTGAGAGGAATCACTTAAAAAGTGCCTGGGAAATTTTAAGTGCATGCACCAACTTTAGCAAGGATCTTTTCAGAAGAGAAAAAACATGACTGGCCCTTGGGAATAATAACACCAGTTTAATAGAGGTTAGCACTGCAGAAGAGTTGAAATGACTGTCAATCTTGTATGAGGCAATACTGACCATGAAATACCAGAATATCTTGGGTTTAAGAAGTATTTGGGAATCTTGCCTGGAAATTGGGAATGAAATGGGAAGGAACTGCAGAAACAAACCTTCTTCTTGTCATCCCACTGAGCCAATGGTTCTGGCCAAGGCTCTTTCCTGCACACAGCCAGTCAAGGACACCACGATGCTGCTGTTTACATTTATTTTCCCTTTGCCTTATCCAGTCAGCCTGAAAGGCAGTGAGCCCACATCTCTGACAGGCACCACCCGTGTTATCACCACTCTCATTTCAAATCTGAGATTTTTAATCTGCTCTGTGGCAGCTGAAAGCAGAAAACTATTTGCTTAGAAATGAAACACGCCATCTGGAGGGGAATAAAACAATCCTTTGACCACACTTTAAAGGGTTAAAAAAAAAAAAAAAAGGGCAGACAAAAGAAAAGTTAAATACGAAATTCTGGTAGGACTTCTCTGTATACTCCAGCCAACACTTTCTCAACCACAGCACTAATGAAACCAACTTTAAACAGCATCAGGAAATGATACATTTCTCATTTTCACCTACAAGTGGGTTCGTACTTCAACAGCAAAGCACTCATTCAACCCCTTGGATCTCTTCCATGTGAGGACAGAAGAATCATCACATCAAAAGTACGCAGCAGTCATATGCTATGGGAGGCCCATATCTTTTGCTGGAAGGGTGCTAGGGCAGGGAAGAAAGCAGATCATTGAAAACAGATGGATTTCAAGTTTTCTAGCTCTCTTCTGTATTTCCTCTGGATTTGTCTTGTTTTCCCCATTTGCTTTATTTTCTACCACACTCTGTGCCACCCCCTCCCACGCTCACAAGTGAGTGGGAGAAGGAGGCCAAAGCAAGCAGTTGTTTGTCTGCTTGTTTTAAAATAACAGAGTGAAAATGAATCTGGTTCCTTGTTTGTGAAGCAAAAGCTCAGTCTGGGGCACTGCTGTAATGGAGCAGCTGAGGGAAATGAATTTTATTAGCCTGGTTACAATCCCTTTACCTAGGGCTGGTTATTACATATCTATCCCCTTAATTGTGCAACCTGCTATATGGACAAATAACAGGTGAGGCCCGTAATGACAGGTTGTTACAGTCCAGAGCACTCTACTGGCAAAGTGATTCTCACAGAAAATTGTCTCTGCTCACCTGAGTAAACCCTGAAAGGGCTCCAAGGCGCTCAGGGAGCAGCTTCAGTCAGGCTTTGTGCTCGGGATGCAGCTGCCACATCAGGGGTTGCTCTTGGCACTGCAACAGGTACAGCCCAAACGTCATCGTCAGCCCCAGGAGGAACAGACCTGCCCCAAAAGAGGCTCTGATCTCTGGGAAAGGGGAGCAGAGCGGGAAATGGCCCACACCCCAGCTCACAGCGTCAGGTTTAAGCTGTGGAAAACTCATCTGTACCCCAGCAACTTCATCACCACATGTGTCATGAGATACATGCTCAGGAGAGACTTCCAAGCAGTTGTTGGAGTCACAGCTCCAGGATCTGGCACAGAACAGTGACTGGTTCCTCAACGGGTGTAATTTTTTTGATGCACCTTTTCCTCAGACATTGTCCTGTGGAGCATTTTACTGACTGAGGAGACTTTGGCCAGCACACCCCAGTGCTTAATTCTTAAGATTAAGATCCATGGTTTGCTGATCCAGCGCTAGTTCCCCAGGTCTCTCAAGGGAATAGCACATAATACTAAAGCCCTTCCTTGGGATGACCAGTCAATGGACCACTTGAATCTCCCTTATTCGCCAGCCCTTTTGTTTTCTTCCTGTAAATGTCTGAAATAATTAATTTAAGATTTAAAGACCAAAGTTACAGTAGCGTGCCCAAAATAATAAATGTCTCAGATTTTCAATTACCCTAAATGTAGAAGTGTTGGATCCCATTTCTGTATCTAATGCGTCACACAGAACCATTACCCCACTATCCATTAATTATCACAAGGTCAGCATATTCTCTGGTGTCTCTTCAAGACTGCACAATGAACAAGCACTGCCTCTGCTGTGGGCAGAGTCCAGTTGAAGATATAAAGCCAGGCTTTGGCTACCCAAAATGGTCAAGAGAACAGTGCTAGGTTTTGGGGATAAACATATCTGGATAGAACAGGAGAAGAGGGTAGCAGAGACTAAACTGCCTGCATACCTTTGAGCCTAAACAAGAAACAGAAAAACACATTGCTCTAGGGAGATGTGCAAAAGAGCCTTAACTACACCAAAGAATGGCTACAAAAACAGAAAATGAAAGATTGCTTTAATCCACAAAAGATTTCAAGAAATAGGGGAGGGGAAAAGTAGGAAAGAAAATAGCAGGGAAAACTGAAACAGATAGTTCAGGTCAGGTCTAGACCCCGTCTGTTCATACCTCCCACCATCACAGCCAAGATGTGCTGCCAGTTGGTGGGCTCTTGAGCATGGAACACATACAAGCTCCCTCCTCAAAATCACCCCTCCCATAAGGAAGAATTTACTGGACAATGGTGGGAAGGAGATTGAGGAAGAGGTACAATTTCACTCTGAGCACCAAACCTTCCTCCACACTGTTCCCAGATATGGGATGCATTAATCCTGCTAACCCTGCCACCCCCTCCATTTTTGTCAAAGCTTTGACTGCTTCTGTCTCACCTCATTTCTCCAAAGACTGTCAAGAGCTTTATATGGTCCCCAGGCTCCAGCTGCAAAATGGCCTTTCTGGCACCACAAACGCGTAAACTGCCCATTCTCTCCTCCTGCCCTTTGCTTCCCCACCCTCCCTGGACTTCCTCTGCCTGGCTTTCATTTTTAAAGATTCTAGAGGTAATATTTTATTTTAATGGATTTTGTTATGATGATGTACAGCACCCTTAAGTGCTTTGGTGAAGGAAGAAAGAAAGGTTGTGCTATAAATAAAATTCTCATCTGTGATCAAAGGCACACAAATGATGGATGCCTGTGGGTGACTGAACACATGTACCTACAGGAAAATCCTCCATTGGGTGGGAGCTGCACTGGAAAGAACCAGGGTCATTGTAAAGATGAGGGCATTTGGCAGTGGCTTGCTTCCACAAGGAGTAAGCCAACTAGTCTGGGAGCCAGTAAGTGAACAGGAAGAACCAGCTACAGACAGGCTGTTTGTGGTGCCTTTTCTGCTGGGGATCAACACAAATGTTTCTGTTTCCATGGCATCTTTGAGTCTGTAGTTCACTGGGTTAATTAACTCTTGTGCCCTGTCCAGGTATTCTGCCCATTCAAACTGGTCAATACACCTGTGAGAATCATTCCCCAATGTTACAGCTCTCAACATGTCACCAACTGTTTTTTAAAATAGAGTTAACTGGTTTAAGAGATGGAAGAAGTTCCTACAGCAGGAGAGGAAGAGAGCAAAGAAAGTATCCAGCTTTTGAAATGAATGAAGGAAACTAGGGAAAGATCATGACATGGAGAGGAAACAAAACAAAACTAAAATAGATATTTAATAATAATAATAAAAAAGAAAGGGCGCAGAGAAGAACAGATGAGGAGAGTTATCTATTCTGCAGCTTTACAGACAGTATTAGCATCTTGTTGCCTAATGAGCCATAGATGTAACAGACACACCATGAAAATAAAAATGGGAGGGAAAAGCAAGCATCAATAACACAGAAAAACAGCCACAGAGGCTGCTGTTAAGCAAATGTCACTTCCCTCACGTTCTCTGAGTCTTCTCAGTCATCTGCCCTCCTCCCTTCCCAGATGTTTGTTCTCTCTCTTCTAGCACTTTATCTCTGCAACCGTTTGGTTTTCATTATGTCCTAGGGCTGGCAGCAGCCAAAGGGCAAAATTCAAGAGCAGCTCCTCAGGGATCCTTTGCAAGTGTTAATGTCTCCTTCTCACAGTGCAGAGGGATGGTCTGGCCTCACTAAAGTCAGGAAGAGGAGGGACTGGAGTGCAGGGACACACTGATTTTCACCTCTCAGTGTGTCATGGCTGGGTTTTCATGCTCTGGAAAAGCAAAAAGATCCCTGTCATTTTGAGTCAGCACAACCATGCTTGGTGAGACAACTCTCTGGCTTTGCTAATTCACAGAAGCACCACCAAAGCTTCCAGCATCCACCATCCTTAGCAGTTATTTTACTGGCACAGCTTTTAGGCAAGAAGCTGGGGCAATGACAGGAGTGCCAGTCAGACAGAGGGCTGCCACTGCCCCATCTTCTTACCTAGAAACCTTTGACAGTAACTTGGACATAAAATGCAGCTGGTTCTCAGTTAAACTACCTTTGCTGTCTTTTTGGACACAAAAGGATATACCCTAGCCTGTTCCTTCTCCTTCCCTATTTCTTCCTCCTTCCTTAACCCATCAGTCCCTACTCCTGTCTTTTTTTTTCATCTGCAGCTCTTGCACCTGCCTTCAAGGTTTATTCCTTTCCTGCGGGATTATTTGGAAGTTTGCTTGTGCAGGGTGAACAGCATTTCTGTAATAAAGCCTCAGCCACATTCCATTAGTGTCATTTCCATCTGCAGAAGTGAAGTGTCAGCTAATAAAAGGTAGCACAGACCCCTTGGGTAAGATAAAATGAGAGAGCAAGAAAGGGGAAAAAAAAAATCTACTGTCAGAGATGGAGAAATGATAAATGCCTTTTCAGAAGCAGAAGCACCTGGAATAGGAATAAGGAAGCACTGAGGGAAGGGGAGGGGAAAGGAAGAAGGGGGGTGTATTATCTTTGCTAAGAAAGCTTTGTTTTTGAAAGGTCTCATTAACTCAAAAATCACCTGCTACCCATCTTCTCTGTACACTAAGGGCAACATCCAGCCTGGCTGCAGGGAAACAATAATGTTCAATTATTGTTTGCAAGCAGCAAAGGCCTGGGGGAGCCACGGGGGCAGCACGGCAGGGTCCAGCACGGCTCCCACAGAAATCCACCCAGGCCATGCTCGGGCAGCTCTGCTGAGCCTCGTCCCTCCACAGGGATGAGAGCAGACAGGGGTGTCACTGGCTGTGTCTGAGCTGTGAGACCCAAAGGCATTTCTCAGCAGCCAGATACAAGTTTGTCTGTCTAAGCCGTTCCCTGGCCCCATGTCAGATGTCCAACACGGTCCCCCGTCCAGATGATCCAAGGACAAGCCCCTCAGGGTCCATCACAGGATGCACCTCCCCTGCAGCTCAGGGGCACATTTATGACCCATTTGGTCCCTGTCTGCTCCCATTAATCAGAAGGGAGGTGACTGCGATGCTGCTGTGGCCTCAGTGTTGTCCACCAGTCCTCACCAGCCCCACATGCTGTGCAGTGAAGCAGACACATCACCCGTCTCTCCATTGCACCCTTCCCTCTGGACAAGGACAGAGAGGCCCGAATACCACAAGAGGAAAAAAAAAAAAATAAATCAAGTTTAGTCAGAAACAAGGGCCCATTTTATTCCTGTGACTAGAACTCATCTCCCTGAGGTCAGATTATCTTTGTCTGGGCTCAGCCTCCAGTTCTGGAGGAGTCTCAGCCCTCTGCTGACCTTATCCACAACATACAAGCTTTCCAGGACCAGATCAACTACTACTCAATGCAAGTAGCTCCCAAATCCGTTAGAGAAACACAACCATATCAGAGCATCTCTAATTAAGAGTTATGCCAGTGCAGCAGCTCTTAGTGTCATAATCCCATTGGCACAAGCAAACATGATCCCATGAAAGGGGTCAAGTGTGCCATACCCCAGAGCTGCCAGGCATCCAGCTAGGCCACTGAAGCTACTGGCAGCTGGATGACAACCTTCAGGCTTTTTCCACTACCCTGAGGAATATGATTAGTCCAGACAAAGCCCAGAGCTTGTGCTCATGAGGTTTTCCTGAGCAGTGATGTGCACATCAGCCACAGGCATTTGTTCTAAAATATGCAATACACACGCATGCACATGTATAGTTTTTCTTGAAGTATTGGCCATACCTTCTTCAATTCTACCCTCAGAAAAAAAGACTATTGCTCAATTTGTTCTTAAACCTACCACTAGTATGTTATTGTCAACATTTTGGAAAGCAGTCACCTCAGTCAAAACCACCACATAGGTAAATACGGGAAGTTGTAGTGTTTAAAGCCCTCAGGTTCTCCTAGTTGCCCACCAAAAAAAACCCCTCATGATTACAAATTAGAGACTTTCCTTCTTATTTTAAATGGAAATGTTATCACCTGGTAGCCACTGCTCCTCTCCTCACTGCTTTGACTACATATGGATTTTTTCCCTGTATCTGTATAGAAGCATCATCCCGGGGGGGGCACTTAGGAGGGTTTTTAAGCCTGTGACAGAAAACCATGTCCCTCCAATTTCCTGGCTAAAAGCTCCCTAAATTCACATAGCTGAGCACTCCAGGGAGCCAACTGGATAGCAGTTTGCTTAATAAAAGTTGCTTTCATACAAAGATCTAAATCCTATTTTCCAAGAACTGCCAGGGGATTTTCAGGGTGTAATCCACCTACTGCTGACCCTCCACAGCAAAGAAACTTCTCTGTTGCTGGGTGGGATTTTTTTTTCATTTGAGAACAAGACAGGCTTTTCCTGGTGGTGCTGGGAGAGGGGAATGTGGGAGCACCTGAGGACTGGCACAGGCAGAGGAAAAAGGTTGGGCAGTTTTTTCTGAGTCTGCTGCACAGCCAGTTATCAAAGACAACAGGATAGAGAAGGGATCTTTGCAGAGGCTGCAATTCTCTGAAATTTTGCTCGGGGAAATGATTGCCAGGTTCAGCATGGAAGTCTGAATCAAGAGACAGGTATCTGAAGGACCTTGGGAAGCCCTTTTTGCTGTTTCTGAAGCATTCTCCTTTGATCCTATCACTGTACAGAGCATTTGAACTGCTCCCAGGTAAGCCCTGGGGATTCCCAGATGTGCTGAAATGCTTCCATTCTGACGTGAAAGTGCCACTACCTCACCCTCCTGCCATCAGAAACAGTCGCCTGGGTAAAATTGAGGCTGGTATGACAGAAATGATTAAAGCTTGGAGCAAATATCCATCAATGATTCAAAATATTTGAGGAAGATTTGCTTGTCTCTGGGGCCCAGAAAACCATCTTGTACCAAGGCTCCTTTTCCCAAGAAGAAATTCACACTGGGCCTTTAAGCCTTCAAAACCTATGCAATGGATTATTAACAAATGTGAGTGGAAGGATAGCTCAGTCTAATGTCACCTTTGTATATACACAGGCTTCCATCCTTTCTTCACAGAAAGATTATCCTCCCCACAGATAGATGCTGGAAGTCATCCAAGAATTTAAGAACATTTTTTCATTCACAGGTGTTTTTGGAGCTTACAGCAGCAGTGCTTATTCTGGAAGATGATGAGGGAGAGAATTGCCTTGGCCCTTCAATCAGCTTTTGCCCATTTCACATTAAATTTCTATCTGATAATACTCAGTACAAACTGGAACACTCTAATGCAAACACAAATGGCTCCAGCAGCCAGAAGAAACACTAATGACACAAATTAAATGGAAATACACTGAAGCATGCAGTGCACATCACTGTCCTGGGGGACAAGTTGAATGTGAGCCAGCAACGTGCCACCCCCATGGCAAGGCAGTCAGCAGCACCATGGGCTGTGCCAGGCACGGGGCTGCCAGCAGGTCGAGGCAGATGTGGTCACTCCCTTCTAGTCAGCACTGGTGAGACACATCTGGAGTCCTGTGTCAGTGCTGGGCTCGCCAGAACAAGAGAAACATGACCATATTGGATGGTGTCCAGCAAAGTGCCAGGCAGATGACTAAGGGACCAGAGCACCTGATGTACGAGGAAAGGCTGAGGGAGTTGGATTTGTTTAGCCTGGAGGAGAGAACTCTCAGGGAGACCTTATCAATGTGCATCGATACCTGATGGAGGTAATAAAGACAACAGGGCCAGACTCTCCTCGGTGGTGCCCAGAGTCAGGACAAGAGGCAAAGGACGCAAATCTAAGTACAGCAAAGGAGCACCTGCTGTGGCTCTTGCCTCCTCCCAAAGCAATATCTCATGTGGCAGCACGATCATGGCATTACCACTGGAGACATCTCCCTTTCTCACCAAGCCATTTCCCTTTGCTCAGAGACAGGGATGAGAAAGTCCCTGTTCTCCTTGCTCAGAGACCCAGGGCATGAGGTTGAACACACCAACAAAGCTTCAGCAACGGCAGACAGAGAGGGAGAATATTTGAAAATGCATTTAGCTGCTGACAGCAGCCTAGCAAAGCATCACCACAAAGGGATGCAGAGACTGTGACAGGGATGCAGTGAGTTAGTCTGGGACTGAGAGACCTTGGTTACAACAGCAGGGTGGAGAAGTGGAGCAGGAATCTATAGAAGGGAAAAAAAATATGACCCGACTGAGTGATATCTATTCTGGAGGGACTGAGGAATGAAAAGAAACTACAAAGCTACTTAAAACTGTATCAAACACACAGAATGAGGACCATGAACTTAAAGATGTGGAAAGGTCATGTCACAAAGGAGCAGAGGTGGAAATCAAGAGAAGCAAAAATAAAACAAGTGCAATGGAGAAAGCAATAAAAGAGAGAAGGATAAAAAAGCTGGACAAGAATATTGACAAGTCAAAAACATCAATTCTGTGCTTCCTTAGCCAATAACGTTGGCACCATGGGATCTGGGGAGATGGAGAAAGTTCAGAGAGGCCATCCACTGCTCGCTCTCCTCCAGACAAAGGTGAGGGAGTGCTCACACATATACAAATACTGCAATGACTCTGCAAACCAAAACTCAGGTTTTTTACTGTCATGGTGACTTTTTAATGGCAAAGAAAGACGGTCTGTGCCACCAGGCTTTTTTTTCTTTCCTCACTTATTCAGCTGAAGCAGAGCCTCACTCAGCCCAGATACACCTTCAACACCTTTTGCAGCCCATGTTTCCGAAGTGAGTGCCTACACCAAAGAAAGAGGAAGGAGAAGAAATCCATATGATTTTCTTTCCTGGGACAGCTATATTGTCTTAAAGCCAGTGTTGAGTAAATGACATATGCTGCCTTTTCTAGCCTGAGAGATGACCTCCTCTTTCCTCTTCATTTATTTCATTAGCTCTAAATTATTCCTGTTGCCAAGACATTTGAAAGCAAATTGCCAAAAAGCTTCAACTGCTAACCCCAGCATCTAATTCCCCAATAGGACTCAGTGCCCAGACTGATTCTCATCAAGACATGACTTGTAGGCACAACATCCTAACCAAGAAACAGTGAGAGGGAGAGGCAGTTCATAAACCAAGAGATACTTCAGACAAAACCCCCGGTTTAGCAGAGTAAATTCTTTTCATTCAGAGGCAACTTCCATATTCATTTGGACCCAAAAAGTAGACAGGAAGCAGCAAATACAGAGTATATGCAGGGGGTGAGAACATGTGTATCTGCTTTCATCCCATACCAGTGTCTTTGACAGGACAAAACTTTGGAGCCACAGCTGGAGAAAATGCTGCCCCAGCAAATCCCAGCAGTGGGAAAAATTAATTGGCTATTGTTAAGTCAGCTCTAAGCACACACAGCTCTGTGCACATCCAACCCTTTATCATTATTACTGAATCACAACATAATCTGCCACCATAGTCTTCCCAGACCAAGGCCAGGACTGAAATAGTAGGGCCCCTGGCTGTGGCGACCGAGCTGCCACTGTGAATGTGCACAGGGAGGCTGAGACAGCCAAGAGCCGAGAGGAAACTCCACAGCCTGGTCAGAGGGATCACTGCTTGCAGAGAAGGTTTTTGGCTGGGGTAGGTGCAATGGAAGGACTGTGAGGGCAAGAGGTATCCAGTGTGGAATAGGGAGAAGGAGATGAGTTTCAGGTTGAGCAGAGCATACTTTCAGGGCAGCCGAAGTCAGAAGAGCCATACATGCGGGTCAGACCCAGGGGACAGTAACTGAGCTGCAGGCTGGCTTTGACTTGCAGATGCCCCAGGCTGGAGCTGAGACATATTTGCAGACTTGATCGTGAGATCAAAGCACACTGAGAACTTGGCTCAAGCCCTTTTCAGCTAAGGGAAGAGAAATCTCTCTTGCCTGTGATAGTGCACTACATGCTATAGTTTTGAGCCTGACTACAGAATTGCCTCCTCTTTAGAAGAGAGAGACTCACAGTCCTCCTGGTTTGGACTGCATTGGGTGGGCGTCACCTGGCTGCTCCCAGCCACTGGCAGCCTGGACTGCACAGTACCAGGATGTGTGTCCATTCACTGTTGGGTAACAGGTGAAGGTTGCTCTACATAGAATCACAGAATCATTAAGCTTGTAAAAGACCTCCAAGATCAAGTCCAACCTTTGACCAAACATTACCATGCCACTAAACCACAGCACAAAGTGCCACATCTAGTAATTTCTTGAACGCTTCCAGGTATGGTGACTCTACCACCTCCCCAGGAAGCCCATTCCAATGCTTAACCACCCTATGGGTGAAGAAATTATTTCTGATGTTCAACCTGAACTTCCCTTGGACATCTTGACACGCATCAGGAGTCTTCTAGACTCACAGTGCATGACTACTGGGCCCAGAGTGGGTTCCCCAAACTTCCAGCTTTTTCTTCTTGTATTACTGAGGGCATCTAGTTGAAAAGTTGTGGTTTGGTTTATTTGTTTGCTTGTTTGTTTGTTTTTAATGTTTCCTAGGCAGGTAAAGATGGGCTTCAGGAACAGCAGCTGCCTGTTCACCATGTCCTGCCCTGCCCCTCTTCTTCCCTTGCTATCTAACCCTGTGCAGCTCTGTTGGAGGCAGCTGTCCGGCTCGGCCCTCCACCAGTGTGTAAATGCGCTGACATGCAAAGTGCACATTCCCCCCGCTCGCAGGAAACATGCTGTGTAATGAAAGAGTCTCCCAGCAGGAGGAACAGAACTTGCCAATTACCTTGGCAGGCACCATGGGATCAAATGGGGCAGGAGCATAGCGGTAGGTACGGCGAAGCTGAGCTCTCCTGCCAGCCCCTGTGCTCCGCCCGCTGCTGCCTTGTAATGAAGTCATTTTGGCCTGCAAGACACGCAGCAGATGGGCTGTCATTCAGGGGCTACCGTCTGCACCATCCGTTCCTTGGGGTTCGAACTTATTAAGGTCGGTGCTCTACAAACGCAATCAAGGCAGCGAGCTTGAGAGGTATTATGACAGCAATAAAAGTGTGTCCTGCCTCATCAGCACTTTTGAAAAATTAGTTTAAATGTCCTCAGCGGCAAACAGCGTTTAGTGCTGCTCAGTGCAGGAGAGGGAGGCAGGAAAAAGAGACTACACAGGATTTTTAAAAATAAAACCCAGAGCAAGTTTGGCACAATGAGTAAATCACAAGCAACTGTCTTCCCACAGTGCCCCACTGCATGAAACTCCTTCCTGAGATAAATCAGTGCCATATCTAGGCAAATAAAAAAGCTGTGCCAGCTCTTGCTGCAGAGTGTACCTTACTCCAAGATATTAGAACCAGTACCTCCATCTCTTCAGAGAATTGCAGTATCTCACCTTACACTGCACCCTGCAGACACACGGTGGGTTTGTTGCTTGCAACACAACCACAGCCACCCATCATATTCCAAAGTGCCTGATATCACTGTATCATCATTCCTATTTTGCATCTTTTTTCCCTGCTCCTCTCAAGGCCTCACTGCAGTGCAAACTCCAAGGTAAACCTTAAAAATCAATTCCAATTATAGAACTTTGTTTTCCCTCCACCCAAAATATTTTGTTTCCAGGTAGACATTCAAATTCTGCTCCAAAGTCTTTTTTTCTCTTCCTTTCTTCTTTCAAACAAAACTGTATCAGATGATTTACAAATCTGTGTAAGGGTCTGGGAAAGAAGGAGGGAGGAACAATATCCATTCTCACAATCTTTCTTAAAATAACAAAACAAGCAAAAAATTAATAAATGAAATAGCATCATGCAGTGAGAAAAATGCCTCGAGGCTTGAAACTAAGCAGTATGGACCCAAAATACCAGTTTGATTTGGCTGAAAAAAAAGAGCAGCTGAAACACAGAGAAAATAATTCTGCGTCAGCTCTCCAGAGCATCCTTCCACAGCAACTAATCCAGCTCCCGTCTTGCAGGGAGGAGAAATCACACCCCCATATTGACCTCACTGTACACTCTCCCTGCCAGCCTTTATAAGTTCATGGTCTACTGTCCCTGGGCTGCTGCTGGGCCAATTGCATGAGGCAAACTGTAAATGTCACACAGAAACACTCACAGTGGTATTCTCCCAAAGCAAATAAAGCATAGGACCAGTAAGCAGAGAAAATTACGCTCACAGAGCAGTCGTAAATCAGCCACATTCCAGACCTTTTGCAAGTTTTGTTGCCTTACAAGTATTTCACAGATTCAAAGGTTTGCTTTAGACAAAATCCGGAGTTTTCTTACCTCCTCACCATGAAGTTAAAACCCTAATGGTTCAAAGGATACTGTCACCCTGATAACACAGGACAAGGGACACCTCCCTCTTGAGGTGGAAAACAAAAGGATCCCCTTCCCTCTCAGTAGTAAAAGGCTGGAAAGTTACACAATCACAGAATATTCTGAGTTGGAAGGGACCCACAAGGATCATCGAGTCCAGCTCTTAAATGAATGGCCCACAAAGACTGAAACTCTCTCACAGTGGCTCAGGTAATGGAGAGTAAGATGGGAAAACTGTGTATCAGTGCCTTGTGACCAGTCTCTCAAGGCTGCACACAGTCAGTCAGAAAGAAAGAAGGTGTTTAATATGACCCTGGCAAGGGTCAAAACTACCTTCAATAAATCCTTCATTCACCTGCTTCCTGGAGGTTGTTCTTCCAGATCAGTGATGTTGTGAGTGAGGTTTACAGTGGATATTTTTTCCCTCTCAGTGCGAGATCACCCACCAGCTCTGCCAGACACAACTCCAGTAGAAGACTCAGAGCTAAGGATGTGGATGCAGTACAGACCTCAGCCTGGCGGTCTCAGGAACAGGCTGAGACAGTGAAAGGACAAGTTGGAGTGTGCTAGGACAGGTCCACACCATTCCTCATATCAGAAGGAAGAGTAATTTCCCTCTATGCATCTGAGCAAGCCCAGAATGTTAATCAGCTTATCTTCTCACCCATTTCTTCATTAGTCATTTTCCTCAAAAAACTCAACTCTACCTCTTTCATACCAGCCTTCCTTACTCTGCTGTCCCAAGGCTCAGTGTGTACCTAAGCTAAAAGTCCCTGAGAGCACATAAAGGCACAGGATAAGATTTCAGCAAGCAGTAAACTGAAACTGTGATCAAGATGCTCCACTTTATGCAATATACAGTGCTGGATAAGTGATCACACAAAGCCAGTCTCACGCTGTAGTGCGTATTATGACAGTGCCATTTGGGTGAAGTTGAACCATGCTCTGCTTTTGTGGCCTTTCCCTCCAGAGTATTCTGATGTCCAAGCTAAAGGAACAACACAGACAATAGGAAAGTGAATTTCAGGGTAACTGGACAGGAAAAGAAATAAAGAAGAGGGAAGTATGTGTATGGGGCCTGGAAGCTACTCACCAACCCTTCAGTCTTCTTTCTGGTGTGCCTGAAGTTCCCAAATCTTTATTTCAGGAAAACAAACAAAAAACAGAGAGCAACTAATCCATTTCATTTTCCCCAGAAATTCCCAACATATAAATTTTGCACAAATCCTCTTCATGGAGCTACTGTACTGCCTTCAGCAACCTCCTCGCTTCTCTGAAGACATTCAGCTGCACCAAGGCTCTTCCAGCACAAGAGCCTCAGCCAAGGAAAAATAATTTCCTTGTGCCCTTCCTATCCCTCACTGTCACACTCCGAGCAAGCAAAAGCTTGGCCTCGAAGATGTTGCTGTGAGGAAGGAGTTTAGGCAACACAAGACTGATTCAGCAGCTTGGCACCTCACACAGAAGTGCCGGGCAAACACGACCTGTATTTGCTGGGAGAGAGGAGACTCGGAGGTGACCGAGATACAACATAACTCTAAAGAGAATTCATGAGATGATACAAAACTATTTAGGGCTATGTCAAATGTGGGAAGCAGGTGGCATAAATGCAAAAGCTCAGGAAAGGTCAAGCCTGGGAGGAATCAAGCAAGAATCTCTTCACGTAGGGAAGAACTGATCTGAAACAGGCTCTTGCCAGAGGCGGCAGGGAAGAAAAATCAAGTAAACAGTTTTGAAGGAATTGGAAGATGGAATTCATCTCATTTTAAGCATCAAAAAAATGAAGTATGTAACCTAGGCTTGTCGTCCAGGCTCTCTCAACAGGAGAGAGAGAGAGAAAGAGACTTTAGAGGGCAAGCAATCCTGGCTACCTGTGAAAGTGCCTGTTAGTGTGGATCCAGGAACTGGCTCAGAGATGAGGCGAGGAAAATCCAAACCTTATTCACTGCACAGCTCCTGAGAAGGTGACAAACATTTGCCAACATGAATTTAATGAGGTGTCTCCTTGGAGTGGCACCCCACCAAACTTTAACAGAGACTACATGGATGTGAGACTGGCCACATGCCAGGTTCAGCTAACCAGGCAAAATTCAGCAAAACACAAAACAAAATGGTCTTTACTAGCCTTTAAATACCTGGGGTTTTATTGAAAAACAGATGGAAAAATACAAGGAAAGATGATGAATGCTAATGCAATAAATGAAGAAAATATATTATCTTCGATTCCTCTTTGCCTGGATCTATAGTAATTTCAGAAGGAGATTAGGTTATGAGACAAATTTCATTTTATTCCTAATAAAAGAACAATGCTACATTTTTTTGACAAGTGTTCTTCAATATGCCACCTGGGTAGTTCGAGTAACAGGTAATAAAAATGAAATATGATAGGATTCCTAAGAAGATCCCAGGAGTTAACAAGGGAGACAATTTCATAGCTCTTCCTTAGGAGGTACCCAGATTTCCCAGGGATAACAAGAAAGCTTTAATCAGTCCCTTTGCGAGTTGTGTGGGGTAAGTTTTCAGGATGTCGCTTTATACCTGTCTTAGCTGTAGCTATTATTTAAGAACAAGCAAAGTAAAATCAGAGCCTATAGCTGAATGAAGGCAAACTGCCTCTAGAGCTGAACAGCAGTGGGAAGTGATGGAGAGGGGATCACAGAGGGGAAGGCAGGGTGACTTTTATTCTGAGCACCAAAGGTTCAGCAGCTGCAATTATCCTGGGTCTAGTTCTAATTTAATCTACACAGACATAAGCATAGTTTTAGCTCTCTCTGACCCATGGACCGAGCCTGGTTGTAAACCCACACTGTTCCAAATGCAGCCTGATCTTGCACAGCCTAAATTCCCTGTTCTCCACGGATTTACAGTTGTGCAAGGCCTTCTATGGGATGTCATGAAAGCTGGCTGTGAAGAAGCAACATTCTTGTGATGCTCAATCAAACCATCCTTCTGTGTATTGACTGTACATTAAAGCATCAAGCAAATAAAAGGCATCAAGTCTACTATTTCTTCTCCTAGATCAGCTTTTGTTGGCCTTTGCATTTTGTATGGGTTTCTCCTTGTTTTTCAAACACATTTCCACCAACCTAACAGAGCTTCTCCACCACTAAACCCCTGGTGTAAAGACACTGCAAAGGAGCCGGGGGGAACCTCTCTTTGCTGTTGTCTGCAGCCAAGAGAACAGAAGTGCTGTAGAAAGTGGCAGTGACTATGCAATGCATAAATCATAGGGAAAATATTGTCTCTCTTCCCTTTGCTCAGATCCCATATATCACCATGACTCAGTGCAGTTCTCCCAGTGGGGACTAATTCCAACTTTTAATGCACTTTCCATCTGACTCCTCCGTGACAACAGATGGGTCGCTGTCCTAAGATATTGCATTTTGAAAATAACATATTAAGCACCTCCGTGTTTTGGAACAATTTGGTTTGGTGACCCACTACTAATCCCATTTCAGTGTTTTGAGTTGTGTCTTTTACCACTGATGAAAGAAAACCCCTCCAGTCCAATGGCTGTCATCTCCTCCCCACTCCTCTAGTTTTTCTGGTTGTTTCACCAATCTTCCTAGATGTGATAAATCATGTAAATTTAATTTAGAGATTATACCCCTGGCTTTGAAGTCAGACAAGGTTAGCTCTCTGCTCGTAGCCTGTAGCCTGCTAATCTTATAAAATTCCTCCAATTCCCAGTTGGCTGGAACTGCTGTTGGGGAGTGGAGGGAGAGCAATATCCAGTCTATAAAGCGTTTTAGATTTTTGTTGGACACTTGCAGATGGTACCCTGGCCACTGTCCAGACTCATACTGCTGCATAAGGATAAATCCTGAAGGTTTTCATAAGCCCACTGTATTACAAACTTTATCTCAGCAGTACAAAGCTGGTGCTACCATTTCCAACCTCTTCCTAGTCTTTCTGATCCGTTACAAATTTCTCTCAGGTACATTTTTCCAAAGACTGAACAGCTCCCAGGTCTATTGCACTACCTCCTTGTGCATGTTTGTGATCATTGCTGCCTCCTTTCTGTATGATTGGAGGCCAACACTCCTTCCCTAAAGCACTAGCAGATCTGCAGAGGAGATGCAAGAAATAGGGGAATTCCTGCCATCTACAAGAAAGCACCATTCCTTGCCTTCAAGGAGTTTTTGGCCCCAGGCTGAGGGTTGCAAGCACTGACCAAGCACATTATCCATGCAATCTTTCCTTTATCTATAAATTCCCTTTCTAAGGAAACATGTAGCACCAGCAGGGGATTAAAATCAGTTGTTTCATGAGCATCCCAGGTGGTTGTCTTTCATCTCCTTTCCTAATATTTCTGTTAGGCTTGGATAGTTTTTATTGGCATTTTTCTCTTTGCTCTTTCACACGCCTGAACAGTTCTTGGCTTCGGCAGGCACAGAAACAGCAGTTTTATGACATGCATTTTTTAATGTATCAAAACATGCTCTTTTGATTCATTTTTTAAAAAGCAAACTCTGCTCACCCAAGGTTAATAACTTTCCCACATCAGCTGGATGTAAGAGAGCTCCAGATGTTGCTGAGAATTTTTAAATAAAACTCTCATCTTTAGAAATCAGCAGGGTAAAAACAAGCAGCTCCTCACATACTGCCTAAGCCACAAGAAATTGCTGGACCCTCTGAGAGCTGGCCCAGTGTTCTCTAGTGCTGACAGTCTGGCATATCAGATAGAAGTTTATATGAAGTTATGACAGCTATATGAGCTCAATAGCAGCTGCCCAGGCAATTCACATTAGCAGCTTTCTTTAGCTTCCAGTATCACACACACAGGGAACGTGCTGAAAGCAAACGCAGATATCAGACAACAAGCACATAACACTCTCCTTACACTCTCCTTAAGTAGCAGCTCAGTATTTGCACATCCAACACAAGGAGGAAATTGTCTCCACTCAAAAGCCTGTGTTCTCTTTGCGGGGTGACTGTCTGAGGTGCCACTTACGAAAAACATAAGCGAGGGAGGGAACCATCATTTCAGCCAGCCCTGAGCATCCAGGACTCCTCCAGGGACCGTGTCAGGGCAGCGGCCCACTGCAGCTTTGCAAGGAACAAGGTGATTTGCAAGCAAATGGCATGTTATCTTTGGTCTTTCACACAAACTGAGTAATGTCACAGGATTTTAATCAAGTTCTTTAGAACCTTAAATGCCTGAGTTTGGCATCTCAGCTTGTTTCAAGCTTTACACACAAGAAGGTAAATAATCTTTTACTCATTAATTTTTCCCTTCAATTCGATGAAGAAAATACTGAATGAGCAAAGTACATTTTGTTTTACTGTTCCCAAAGTGGATTTCCCTGGGATCTACCTATCTAATTTCATAGGTATCATGACTTACTTGAATCTGAAAGGAAGGACTTACCAGACAGGACTGGAAGGAGCATCCCATGGATGGGAGAAGACTGTGATCAGAAGCAGTAGATAATTTTGCAGGTTTTGCACCTTGGTAGATTGCAGAGCACCCAAGGAACCCAGGTCAACAACATCAGTAAGAGAAGAAGGGTGGAGGGCCTAGAAAGCAAGAGGAGGGCATTTTTCATTTAAATAACAACAAAGCAGATGTGAACTGGACACACATATCAAGCTTAGTCAGAGTTTTAAACCAAGCCCAGGACACCACTCATAGAATTGTTCAGGTTGGAAAATACCTTAAATATCATCAAGTCCAACTGTTAACCCAACACCGCCAGGTCCACCACTAAACCATGTCCTAAGTGCCACATCTACACGTCTTTTAAATCCTTCCGAGGATGGTGACTCCACCACTTCCCTGGGTCATTTTTGCACCAGAAGGACAGCTCCTGACATCTTCACACTGCACAGTGCACAGCACTAGTGATCCAGATGCTCCCTGAACTAGGCTAATCCCAGATTTTTTTCTGAAAATTTTATGGATGTTGTAGTTCATTTACTAACAAGGGAAGGATGATGCAAAAATCCCAAAGCCAACAGAGACTGACTGGACAGTGCATTACTGGCCAAGCGTGCCAAGAAATAAACATGACAATTTTTAGCACAGCACGTCACAACTTTTCATGGTAGTGCTTAGAACTCAGCCAGTTTTAGAGCAAAATTGCTCTCAGCTCCTGCTTTCTTGACTCAAAGCAGTTGATCTCTCACAGAATCCTTTGGAAAACTGCTCAACCTTGCAGCTCTCACTGCTTCTTCTGTCTTCCATCCTCCTCTCTTTTTCCAGGGAGGAAAGTAAGAGCTTTGCTATCTGGGGAGAGCTTAACCAGATCATACAACTGAGTCAAGTTGTATTCTTTTCCCTTGACTTCACATTCAGCTCACCAGCAGCTGGATATGATGTCACCCATGAGGCAAACTGAGCAATAACTGAAAAGTGGCAGCAAACCGTAAGGAGACCAACAGGGCTGGGAAAGCCACCGTGCCCTGGGCTCCAGGGAGGCTCACAGGAGACCCAGAATTCACTCATGATGCCACCATTGATGTGCAAGGAAAATAGCCTCTCTTCTCCTAACACACTGAGAATTTTTATTGACTTCAGTGTCAATAGAGGCAGAGAAGCATTTAGAATCAAACCAAACCAGCCTTGCTGCAAAACGTTATGTTCTCTAACACAGCGAATCACAAGCTTCACAGAGGACTAAACAAATGAAAGGTCTCTATAAAGAAAATACCAGAAAATTGCAAAACCATCCTTTACAAAAATATTGAAAAGAAGACAATGAATCACATTAAACAGTCAAAAATTACTTTTAAATCCCTTACAGAGAGGGTACCATGACCTCAGCACTGAAGATATCCACAAACCTGAAAGCAAAGTTAATGACTGCATATTATCCAGCCACACTGAATTCCAAAGGATGTTTGCACAGGTAGCTACAGAAGGAAGAGGAACAGCATAAGCAGAAAAGAAATTCCTTGCCTAAAAGGCACCTCATATAGAAGTATCATCTTGAAACTAACCCATGTTAATTTTTAAAGTGGACTTTTAAATACGTGACTTAAAAAATCTGGCATAAATCTGCCTCTTTCCAATTCAGCATTTAGAGGCTTTCACCTATGGAAAAGTTCTATTTTGAGTAGCAGCCCTGACAGCAATGAAGTTGAATAAGGATAAATTTAAAATAGTCAGAAAACCATCATGCCTAGATGAGAACAAGGTCCTCCCAGGACTGTTTAACAGCCTCTGAGATTTCTGAAGGAAGGACACTGCTCTGCATTGTTCTTTATAGGAAAGTCAACAGCCTGAAGAAAGACAGATTATTGTTCGTTACATGCTTAAGAGCTTTTATTTTAAAAGTATCATATTCACAGGGCATTTGAGGGTAAGCTGATGCTTTTAATTTCCCCTCTAACCTATTTCCAATTGCTGGGAAAGTGTTTGGAGAATAGAGGTGTCCATGTGGGTGCATGAAAGCCGCAGAGCAAAGGAAAGGGAGTATAGCACTTTCCCCCTCTGCCTTGAAACCACTCAGCCTTACAAAAAACAGCCTCATCCAGAATCCTGAGTATAGCCATGACTTGTCCACTTGCTATCTGATGGGAACAGAGCCTGTCCTAGGGCAAAGTGTCCAGTGTTTCACAGAAATCAGCACATGAAGGTACCAATCCTTCATGCTGTTCATCCCGTCCAAAGAGTTCCCTGTGGCCTTTAATTCCCCTACAAGGAGGCACCAGAGGCTTTGTTTTAGCAATGTCAAACGACTCACCCAGCACAGCAGTTTCAAGCAGAGCTTCAGAGCCCAGAGCCCTCCTGGGAACCGAGAGCAATGCTCTGGACCAGGTGGAGAACGGTACAAAGAGCCAGGCGGATGCTCAGTACAACAGCAGAGAGCAGATGGTGGGCGAGGGAAGGTAAAAGGGCCACATAAGGAAGAGGTCACCTTCATTTTGATTTTGTTTTCCACCCAAACTTGCTGACTTCAATGATTTGGCCCATGGCAGAAAGATGCAGTATCCAGGTACAAGCTTCCTGGAGAAGAACTTGTGCTGCTGAGAGTCAGCTCTAGGTGAGGTTATTTAGAAGCCAGTAAAAATTGTCACCCTAGTGGCCACACACTTCCTGAAAATCTCTACTACATATGAATGTTTCACTAACCCAAAACGTGATTCTTGTAACAGATCAAAGTATTCATTTCGCCAAAAACTATTTCCTCAGTTTCTACCCTTAAAACACTGGTGTAAGGAAACAGTGCTTAAAGTGCCTGTAAATGTTTTGCTGGTGGGGAAAACAAATTGCCACAGGAATGAGGTGCAAAAAACCCCTTAGATGTATAGCAAAACCCAGCTAAAAACTGTAATAATTCTCAAAGATACTATAGAACTGTACACTCAAAAAAATGCTTTTCTGTAGCAGCTTCTGCCCTAATGAACAGTCACAAATTGAACTCCAAAGTTAAATGGAGGAGATATTTTTATATATTTTTACGGCTAGGGATGCTGAGGCACAGAGCAGTGAAATGCTCATCATTATATCTTGTGTTTTCCCTTATACTCATTTCTTTCCTCTCTAGAAAGCAAGGTGAGGAGAAGAAACACTCTTCCCAGGGAGGCTGTGCCTCTGGATCAGTGCAGAATCAGTGAGGCAGAGATATGATGCATGGAGCACAACCAGGAGTCCCACAAGACAGCACTGAAAGGGAGACAGATGCCAACAGCTGTTGGGGACAAAGCTCTGCATATGGGAACGCATAAAAAATCTGCACAGGGCAATAAATATGACATGTTCATTACCCTGGAATAGTCTCAAGACATTGTGTTTCAGGAGGAACAAGTCCTGTTTCTACTTTGCATGTTGGATAAGATGGAAACAGTTCTGATAACATAATTATCTGAATCTGGACTCCATGGTGACATTTATCTCCTAGCCAAGGCACTTCGGAGCTCCTCTGCTCAAGTTGAGAAAGAACCAAATATTTTCATTTAAACTTATCTTATATTCTCCCCTCTCTGATGGCACAGGTCAGTCTCTTAGTCCTTATCTCCATGTTCAATGACACACAGCCCCACAACAGCCTCCTTAAGGGATCACACCAGCTGTGGTCAGCAACACCACATCTCGCGTGGAGGTAACAACTTTGCTCTGCCTAATTGCGACGGTATTAACTCATGAGACAAAATAATCCTCACCAACATCATTTTCCTCCGTTCCAGGAGGGACTGGTTTGGCCTGGCCTTTTTCTAGCAAATATTTAGCATCCTATGTGCACATATTTAGAAAGAATTCCTAACAAATCACTCAACTGAAAGCGATTTCCCCCAAGGAGGGATGAGAGAATAAACACGTGCCAGCTGCGAGTCACACTGTTCACTGCACTCCTGGAGGGCACAGAGCTCAGCACAGAGCTGAGAACAGCGGAGGAACCGAGGTGGGACACAATTACCCGTTTACATTAAATTCATTTTCATTCTGTTTGCCTATCAGGTTCACTGCTGCAAACACAGAAGGGATGAGGTTTCATGAAGGTGGCTTACGAGGTGAGAGAGGATGGCAGAACAAGCTAAAGAAAAGTACTAATACCAGTCTTGTTGTTTATATTCATCTTTGCTCTGTTTCAAAACTTTTGCATACCAGCAGCTTTGAACCAGAATTTCTGGTTATGACAATAAAAATATTATTGTTACTTTTTCATACCTAATTTGTGGGAGTTTATCTCGTCTCAGATAACATTGGCTGCAATATTTTCAACTCAACAGATTCACTACAGGAAAGCTACTTTGCACAAAACTAATTTCTATGTCTCAGTAATATTGTATCAATTTAAATTTAAAAAACACTGGATCTTTTTGGAATTTGTGCTTTTGGATTTTTTTTTTTCATTTTGTTTTGGAATGCTGACAGCTCATATTACTTCCACTTTCCTATTTTCACAGGGACATATCGTGGATCAACTACAATTAAAACTTTTCTTGAAGATGATGATTTGGGACAAATCGTGAAGTTGGATTAAACTATTGTTTTATTGTAAATCAAAATTACAATGCAACAAATTCACCATTGGAAATACCATGGATTAATACAAAAATAGTAAGAAAACCTGATTGTTTAAAAAAAAGTAAATTGAAACTCCAAAATGCCTAATCTACCACAAGGAACAATTTTAGAAGTTATTTCATAGGAATTCAGAGAAAAATAATGAAATGTCAACACTCCCCATGAAAGAGACATACTGGAATCATCCGTCTCTCCCTTGATAACAGGGAGGAAAGATATATGTTAGGGCACTGGCCTGGAATACAGAACATTTCTATTGAAATTCCCAAATGCACAGAGATTTCTGGTTAGACTATGGGCTTCTCTGCGTCTCAGCCTCCGAAGCGGTGAAATGCAATAAGAAAACACACCGTCTATTCCCCGACACAGTTACTATGATAATAAGGTGGCATATAAATTCCTTGGATACTTGCCAGTTCCCTCTAGCCACACTCACCTGCTCCCAACAGCAAAATGTTTGCTGATAATAATTACAAGCTGAGATTATCAAAGCCGCCTGGGGACTTGGGTGCCCAGGGGAACTGGCGGCACTGAAGAACTCCGCCTATGGAATTTGCTGATAATCAGACTGAGTGATTTCTCCCATCGCCCCAACACTGCAAGTGCAAGCATGCAGGACAGCAAGGATATTTACAGAAACAGCATCTTCATGTCAGCTAGGTAAAGAATTCCTTTGTGCCAGAGGCTTTACAAGCAGGCAGTAAATAAGAATGTCCAGTCCAAAAAAAACCCCACACTAATGCAGTTCTAGTACACACCTTTGAGGAGGGACAATTCCCCACCACCACTAGGCAGAAAATTTGACATTTGAAAGCACTTGAAGAGTCACACAACTCCAACAGCCTCCTCACAGGACCTTCTCCTGCACCTATGGAAATAACTTCTTCCTGCTCCTTTCCGAAAATCAAATCTCAGTCAAGATTCTCTATGCAGAAATATGCCTTCCTAGATTATCCCCTTCCCAGTGCAGCATCTTCTCCTCCCCATCAACAGAATTGTTGATGTTGTTTTTGTAGCTGGTAAATAAATCAGCTGCTGTCAAGTCAGATAAGACTTTCTATCAGGTGGAGAAATGGCGAGTTTTCTAGTGGAGAGCAGAAGTGTGGGAGAGGCAAGGATTCACAGCACTCTTTCTATTATTTGCTATATTTCTATTTTATTTACAAGAATAAAGGCTTCCTTTAGGAATAAGTGTCAAAGATACCCACAGGTCAGGTGGAGAAAGTATTGCTGTTCCTTGTGTTTTCATTCTGGCCCTTTAGCCCTCCTTCCCCAAACTCAGTGGCTACAGACAGAGCAGAATCTAGAATAAAATCCCTCCTGGCAGCACTGAAGAGAGGTGCTGAGAGAGGGGCCAGCAGCACATTCCCAGCTGAGACAGAGACTTTTCACTTTTCACATGCATGGAACCTGGCTCAAATTTTCAGCAATACCTCAGAGACTGATCTCCTACCAGTCCTGAAAGAAATAAGGATGCCAGGGCCCCTCAGAGAATGCGAGGGCTCCAGGTTTATAAAACAATTTGCTTGCAGGCAGCTCTCACTGCTGTTCCACCACAGACCCTCCCGCTCAAGATGACCTGGA
Source organism: Cephalopterus ornatus (assembly GCA_013396775.1). NCBI lineage: Eukaryota > Metazoa > Chordata > Aves > Passeriformes > Cotingidae > Cephalopterus > Cephalopterus ornatus. The sequence goes on from VZRE01000918.1 coordinate 259,135, forward strand.
TGCTACATCAGGTGTAATTAACCTTGTGCCCTGAGCACGGGCACAACCAGTCTCACTGTTCACAAAAGCCTTTGTCAGACATGAGCCTGATGGAGTTTTGTGCTGCTCTGACTCTCTCATACGCTTTCACCCTCCTTTTGCACTGTGACTCTTTCAATTTAATGGAGAGGGAAAAGGCTCTCCCACAATGGAAGATGCCTTTTGATCTAACTTTTCTTTTTCCCATTCTTTTGGTATTGCTATGGGCTTTGGAAGTTTCTTGCTGCAGTTACAGAGTCCTCTGGTTCTGGAGGCAAGAAAACCTTCTCTAGGACAGCAAGCAAACAAATAAATTAAGTGCTTCTTCAACCAAAGCTGGGGGGAGAGGGAGAAGACTGGAAGGAGTAAGATTGCCCACTCCAGCCTTGTCTCCTTCTTTGCTTCTCCTCCCTCCAAGCCAGATGCCAGGGAAGGCTCATTCATCAGCTCTGCTTTTCTTGGAGAACACACAGTGGCTGCTAGGAAAGGGAACAAACCCTTCCCCTTCCATGTAGAAACAATTTGCTTACACTTCCCAGGCTCTCAGAAGGTTGGAGAGGGATGAGACCCTCTCTTTGTTCTTTAGTGCTTGGGACATTTGCATAGAAAGAAACCTCATCTGCTCCCACTGCTCAGTCTCATTTTGAAGTCATAATCCTCTATTAGTTCTGTGAGGAGGGAGGAACTGGAGTTGGACTCTGCAGGGCAAGAGCCCAGGTTTGAGCCTCCATGAGCACGGGGAGCTGCAAGTTTGGAAGTTCTCCCTTTTCCGTAGGTGGGTTTGAAGCCTGGGACCAGGGTTGGTGTCGCTGTTGTGGCAGAGCTAAGAAGGCCGGTGTGGAGGTCAGCAAAGCTCTCCTTAGCTGGCAGAGCTCTGGGGGGTTTCATTTTCCTCACATGTCAGCAGAAAGGGGAGCAAGTGCTCTGAAATCAACGGCGTGAAGTCAGCGAGAGACACAAATCAGATCCCCCGAGTGCTGATGGAAGGAGCAGAAGTTTCTACATTACCTTTTTAAAATCCAGTAAATACTTACTCTGTATTTCATTTCACATAGGAACACTGAATAAACTTGATTTTCAGTATACAGCAGAAACAGACTCAGTCCTGCTTCAAGAAGATGAAATGGCTTTGTTATTGTATCCAGGATTCCTTTGTTCAAGTAAGGAAGGAACAGAAAGCTTAATTAAATACATTAGTAATCACAAGGTAGTTAAATACCAATTGGTCATTAACATACAGAGTGCAACTAAAGCCTGAATAATTTCTGAATTATAAATATAACTGTATGTATCAGAATGGTTAAAACATTTTCTGATAAAAGATGTCCATTTTCTTCTGGGAAAACTACCCCCATTTTATATTTTTCTGGTTTTTTTTCTTCTCACTAGGATTTCTATAGACTTTGGCCAAAACTATTTTCAGAGTCCTGATTTATTCCCTATAATTCAGAGTTGTGGATAGCAAGAGGCTCCCAAATGTGGGCTATGGAAGTATAGGAAAAAAAAAGGGATTTTAATGACTGATGATTATTCTTTCCTTTACAGTTGTGCTATTGACACACAGAGGGGATTTTGAGGAAAGGTAGTAACAAAAACAAACAAACGAAAAACCAAAACAACCAACAACCAGAAACATGCTGGCATTTTAGGTGATTTTTAGAACAGAAAAAATATTGCCAGCCCGGAATTGATCTCTTCCAGCTCTCTGCAAGCAAGCACAACATGGGAAATGCCAGTACAACACACAGTCCCAAAATGCCCCTTCACCCACGTGTCCAACTTTGTAGGACACTTTTCCTCATAACAGGAGGTACTTGTCTGGTCTGGGTGTCCCCAGGTAACCTCAGAGAAAACACTCCATCCTTGTGGTGGAATTGAACAAGCTGGAGTGGGAGCAATGGTTTCGTAGCACCAGTCAATGAAGAAATCCTGTTCATCCCCTTTCATTTTTATACGTTAAATTACTTATAATCTTTTGCTGCTTTTTTAGCGAATTTGTCATTTGTGAAGATTTATTCCTATTTTCAAGTGGAGTATAAATAACATCCTATCAGAAGGGGTTAATAAGGCAAGAGAATACTTAAAAGACCTGATAAAAGCTACACAACATGTCATGATTTCTGATTCACTATCAGCTGATCTAACCACTCATGTTCACTGCCTCTGAAATACCAAACAAACCATGAAATTAAAAATCCCCTGTGCTCTACCTTTAGTACACTGAAGAAATCAAAGGATCCCGACAGGGGCTTAATTCTTTACTGATAAATGAAAAATTGCCTTTATTCAGAAATTCTTTTTGAAGGAAAAAAATCCTGTATTTGGCATGAGGAGGAATAAAAAGAATAGCATTGCTGTTGTGATTTAGCTAAAAATATACTGGCTCATAAAAGGTATAAGTTTGGCATTGCTCCTTCAAAAGTTAAATATTTCTGTCCCCGGGGAAAAAAAAAATACAATCTAAGAACATCTTGATCCCAAGGTTAGTTCTAAAGTATTTTGAAATTTAAGACTCACATAGTGGCAGTAAATTTCCAATGCTGGAAAGTGTCTAAAATGGAAACTTGAAATATGACTAAATTTCCCATCAGCCAACCCCAGGCAGTCCAGACACAGTCCTTCTTTTTGACAGTGTGGCTTATCCACTTCCATCAGTCACGCCCCTTTCCGTGTTCAGTCTGCTCCAGTAATGAAGAACAGGTTTCCACCTTCCCACAGTGTTGCTCTGTTTCCCTGCCTCTGGCTTCATGCAGGAGGCCCATGTGGTGATGCTGGATGCCAAACCTAAGTGTGGGGCTTCTGTTCAGCTGCTTCTGTTCTGATAAAGTCAAATCTATGTCCTGGCCTTGACTGATGTGCACTGCACATGGGCAGGATGCTCGGATAAACAAAAAATCGCCTTTTTTACACTTTTTTACAACTCTTCACTGGGAGCTTCTTACATGAGAGGAAATAGTTTTTTTCCACCAAAAAAAAAGGAAAAGAAAAAAAAAAAAAACAAGGAAAAAGTTTAAAAGGTAAACAATCTGAATCCTTTGTGGAAGGTGGCAATAAATGCAGATCTCGGGCATCCATCTCTGGATGAACAGGTGAAATCAACCACCGACTGAATTTGGAAGTGCCTGTGACTGCTCTGCAAGCTCCACTTTCCATGCCACTGCTAACGCTTGACTTCATCTGAACAGCCTTTGTCTAACTTCATCTCACTCTCATCTCTGAATAAGGTAGGACTCCCTAATTTCCTGAGTTCTGCTGCTGTTCAGGGCTGGTTCACCACTTTGAGCCTTCAGTTCCATGAGTCGGCATTGTAAGGGCTGGACTTCACACATCTGAACGGCACACAGAAACCTGGAAAGGACAAGGCTTCAAAAATATCAGATCAAGCTGATTTAATGGGAAGGCAAAGGGGACACCACCACTAAGTTGAGAAAATTCAGGCACAGAAGCTCATATGTTGGCAGCACAGTAAGTAAGGATAAAGCAGGCAGAATGGTGGAACTGATGTTTCACAGGTGCCAAGGAAAGTGCCATTATCTTGCAGATCCTGCCCTGGGATAGCCCTTTTACAGGGCTTTATGTGTATCTGTGGGATTTAGCCTGTACGTTTAACTGTTGGAAGAGCAGCTCTGGGATCTCCCAGGAAAGTTTCAAGATACCAAAAGTCATTTAAAGAACTACTCAGCTCACCACGTCTCAGAACTGCATAGCTGAACTATAGACAGGGAAAGAAGACTTATTATAAAATCTAATTACATTTTTTTTTATCATCATGACTGCATAAATACCTCACAAATTTGCATGCAGACCTGGGCATTGTTCTATTGCAGTTCTATTTCCTCCATCCAAGTTTAGGAGATCTCTCATGTTGTCCATCTGACAAGTCTGCAGTTTGCTTGTAAACCAAGGTGTGTTTGTGACATGCTTATGATTGAAAAGCAAAACAATAAATCCCCTCTGCTGACCAACTCAGCTAAGCACAAACCAAGCCAAACAGAACCCCACAGAGCTAAGGACAAGAATTAATACTGAAACAAATAACAGAAGTCTGGTTTAGCTATGTAGTGTTGAAATATTAATATTGTTGGTAGAGAGAGTACATGAACCTATTATTTTGAAAAGTGTGGCTGGATATAGTGAAGGCAAACATTGAATAAGTAAGTATAGAATCCAGTTCTTTAACTGGATTTTCTGATGCCTGTAGCCAGACACACAGAGAGTTTATTCCATTCTGCTTCTATAGCTGAAACGGATTTTCTATTAAAAGCTGCCTAACAGGTTTTTTACAGAAAATGTATTTTAAAAACCTATATAATTTCATTTCCAACTATGAAGGCATATATACTGAGCTGAGAAGCAGGTGACATGGTTGGTATCATCAAGGGGAGAGATTTGACTCAAGGATCCACAGAGAGTAAAATATGGCATAATTATTCTGAATTAACTTCTTACAACAGTAATGTCAAGAGAGTTTGAATAGAGACCCTCAAACTAAACTAGTATCAAACAGAGTAGCTCTACTGCTACCATGACAGAGACTATTTTGCATTTACATCTTTCTGCCTGTACTGCTTACACATAAAATCTTGCATGAAGGGATCTCTGCAGAGTATCCAAGAAATAAGGCATGTTTGTCATTCCATTCCCATGTTTTTTTTATAATCTATATTCCTTTAGAGGAGGGGAAAATATCACTTGCAAAACAAGGAAAAGTAGAAAGCCAAATCTCATTATGCAATCAGTGAAGAATGTCTCCATCAATGCAACAGAGCCCTAAAAATTGTGTAGAGTTTAATATTGTTCAGCATCTCAGCAACTGCAAATACTGTATTCACTGAAATTAGAAAGGATTAATGAAAGACAAGAATGGACACAACATTGGACAGAGCTTATCAGTTGATCAAGGATTCAATCCATATCCTTTAGGTAGACACCAAAAGCCACATACATCAGACAGTAACAGCAATGTTTTCTTTTATGCCCTACACTGCAGGCAAAGGATCAGGATTCTACCTAATGGCATTTGAATTCACATTTCTAGAGATCTGTCAAGCCACCAAACAAGATAAAAATTCCCCAGGGCTGTTGCCCACCAGATGTGGTACCTGGGCTGCTCGGAATATGCAGGGCTGCCTGACACAGGGTGGAGACGTGGTCTGTACCTTGATGAATATTGAAGAATTGCACATGAAGTACAGCTACTGAAGCAGGAGTTCTTGCCTTCATTCACACACACAAACCCTGCCTACAACCTCATTGCCAGGGAAATGTTCTGTGAAACAATTAGAGCAGGTTGGAACCCAGTCAGACAGAGGAAAGGACTGAACTCGAGGCATTCAAATCATAGGCAGGGGGGCTGTAAGGAAAAACTGCTTTTTAATCTCCTACAACCATGAAGATAAATCCTCAAGTAATTACATAATGATCAAAGATGCATTTCCATTTTTGCCCTTTTCTTACAATGATAGTGAATAAAAGAGGATTTTTGTCAAAAGTGGAATTTTGTAAATTTGCTTAAGTCTGTAGGAATACGCAGCTGTTTGAACCAGGAGGATTTGGCATTTGCTACTACAGAACAGAAGAAAGCTCGCTATGTGTATATTCTCTGCCACATACCTTTTCTTTTATAGTTTGCTGCTGACTACAGACAACACCCTGCATGGACAGACCTGCAGACTGTCTCTGTATGACCATCTTGATGTTCTTACCTCAGCAGCAAACACGACAGGCTGGGAAATACCAGGAAATTCATATTCACTTCAGCTGGAAGATGGAGTTCACAGACCATGATCCTGCCACACAGCAGTAGGGTCATTTCTGCTGCTCACCCCTAATCAGGCTCAGAGTCCACAAAGCAATGTGAGCTAGTTCTAAGTCTCAGTCAGCAACACAAAATGGCCTTATGTGAGTTTGAGAGGTACAAAGAGGATCTGTGGCTGCTGCTGTTTGAATGCAGGCCACCTACATCCCTCATTTTCACCGTGACAGAGAGGTAAATGGAGTTCCTCCCCCCTTCCTCACACGGGGAAATATAAAGCAGAAGATTACAGTTATTACAACCACCTCTTGTTTGAAACAAAGTTCAAAGGCTTGTCTTCTTTAATCAATCTTCCAGCAGAATAATAGGGCTGTAAATTTCACTTTCATGGAACTAAAGCACTGGGGCTAAATCAGTTTTTCCCTCTGTTCCCCCTTCTCAAAGCCAAGCACAAACGAAGGAGCTCAGCTGAGAAAGTCAACTGAACTGCCGATACAAGCCACGCCGCTTTCTCTGAGGAAAGCAAAAGGCAAGAGGCAATAAAGCATCTTGGCTCCCATACCATGTGCTGGCGAAGCACTTTGGGCAGTCAGATGTAATGAATATTCAGCAGTCTCTGGGTACTGTGGTCTAGCAAAGTGCCTCTGTCAGGGGAGCCATTTCTGTGGCTGAGGTGAGAAAATAATAGATGTCCATTTGGCAGAGGTAGCCACAGACACGTTAACTCAGAGCCCATAGATCTCCCTGGGTAGTGTCCGGCTGGAGATTATTAATGAGTCCATTAATGAGCCTGTTTCCATTGCCACGGAGTAGGGAAGAAGCTTTTCGCATATGTGTGCAAGTAACCCTCAGAATTAAAGATTCAAGCAAAAAAAAGAAAAGAAAAAAGGAAAAAAG